>SZWC01017393.1:0-7500 GCA_023375785.1 Penium margaritaceum
GAGAGAGAGAGAGAGAGAGAGAAAGAGAGAGAGAGAGAGAGAGAGAGAGAGAGAGAGAGAGAGCAACAAGAGCAACATCATCTATGAACGTAGAAACAGAGTGTGGATCAAGATTCTGACACAAACCCTGGCCAGGGGGTCGGTGATCATATAGTACGACGTGGTCACTAGCGCAATCAGTGATGGTGACTAGACCAAGGGCGTAGGTGGTGGAAAAGCCGCATACACCGAGATCCGGGAGAGACAAAAGCAAAAATTCTAGAGTCGGGACGTAGAGGGTGGAGGACAAGGAGAGGGAGCCTGTCGAGGAGGTGAGGCGGACAATGCCAACATCGAGAACGTGGAGTAGGGCACCATCACTAGTGTAAATCAAAGTGATCATAGAAACCAGAATGAAGGACGTAAACAACTAAAAAACGGGGCACATGTGATCGGTGGTGACATCTTGGACCACCTAGGACGAGGACACAATAGACTGAGTGCCATAGAGGAAACAATATGCAATTGTGCGAGGGGAGAGAGGAGAGGGACACAAAGCTCGAGAGGGAAGGCGGGGAGAAGCGTGATAAGAGATAGGGACAAAGAGCATGTCAAATAACAGAGACGTACTAGCAGGCATTAAGGTACCAAGCACACCCTCTGTCAAGACGCGTTGGATGAGAGCAATAATTGCATCCTCCGTAAAGGGAAGGAGGGGTGCAACGAGGGGTGGCGCATGGATGGGGGTGCCAATTGGAGGAGCCGTTGGCAATATAGCAGGTGGAGGACCACCAGGGTAAGCATACAGTCAACCGTGGAAGAGGGCACGCGGAGGCACGATGCACTCATGAAGATCAGGGACTCGGGGAAGTGGGTAGGCATCATGACAAGGACCCACAACCTCGTAGTTCGAACAGGTGGACAGGCAAGCACCTCCACCACCATGACCACCACCACCGCTAGGCCAAGCATGAACATCAAGGGCATGAGCCATTGGAGGTAGGAGGAGGCCGGGCAGGGCGTCAAAGAGGGTGATCTCAGATGAAGGGATCGTAGGCTGGGAGATCACCTGGAGGGAGCAAAGAACGTGAAGCAGCACTGGCCAGACTGCCCAGACTGGCCAGTCAGTACGCGACCTGAAGGATGAGCGCAAGGGGAAAGGAAGTGAGGAAACCCGAGAAGGCGGGCCTGAGAATAGCAATGACGGATGTGAAAAAAACTTGATCCGTCAAGGAGGCACCCACAGTGAGAATATTGCTGTGCAGAAGCTATGCGTGATCTAGGTAGGCACCCAAGGACTCGTCAAGATGACAACCAAGAGTTTGAATATTGGCAAGGAGAAAGGTAGCAGAGTAAAGGGATTCAGATGAGTAAAGAGCAAGGAGTGCAGCCCATACCTCACGAGGGCAAGTGGGAAGGGTGGCCATCATCGCAAACCGATTGTGTTGGCAAAGAGTGACAGAAGGGACAACATTGTAGAGGAGGGAAAAGGCAAGATTACTACAATCAAGATGAGCGAGGGGAAGGGAGGGAGAAGGATCATAGTGCTCCCAAAGGCCGTGCATGTGGGTCCAAGACACAAAGAGGGGAGACAAATCATGGAACGGGGTGCGGGGGATGTGCCCAAGAGAAGGAGTCAAGGCTAGGGGTGTAGCAAGAGGAGGGTGGAGACCAATTCTGGCAAGCTGAGCGACCACAAGCGTCATAGCATCAAGGCGAGATTCATCACGGACAAAGGTGACGACCGGGTCAACAAGGGGAGGGATGCCAAAAGGGACAACGCCACTGGTTGGAATGGCACCATCAGCCAGAACGGCGCCATCGACTGAGATAATGCCACCAGTCCAGAATGCACCACCAACCAAAGCAGCGCCGCCTGCGGGCAGAGATCTACCGACGGAATGACCATTGCCTACGAGTGCGGCACCAACTGGGTGCAAGAACACCGCCAGGAGCGACGGCAAATCCGGGGGCGACAGCACCACTGGGAGCGATGGCACCGCCCAGGGCGATGGCACTGTCAAAGACAACGGCACCGCCGGGGGCGATTACACCGTCCAAAGAGTCACCGGAAGCATGAGGGCTGCCGCATTTAGTCCCATTCACCCCAAAATCATGCACAAATATATCCGTGTACACTGCACATTTTTGTGTACACATAGATTCCAAGTACCTTCCTTGTAATCACCCATATGTTATGGCAATTTTAAATATTCCTAGTTGGATTGGAGGACAAAGTCACATAATGAAGTACCTTCCATGTAACTTCTCCATGAACCAACCCGTTAAGAGCATTTGAAAGAATCCCAGTTGTGTACATTATTTCATGTCACTTCTATGAAGTTTCTTTTTCTTTTACGCAAGTGTTCTTTTGTATTTCATTGTCATGTTTACTTCTGTCCACTCCCTTATACACTCCTCTCATACAATTTCCATTGGCCCAGGGGGGAGGAGACAGTGAGCGGGGGTTTAAAGGAAAAAAGTGCATGAGACAAGTTTCTGAAGGAGTGTATCATTACACATGTGACATTACATTGAAATAATACATTTGTGTACACGATAAGCTATCAATGCCATGAAGTTTCTCCTCGTACACAAGTGTATATTTTTAATGTCACTGTCATACCAAATTCTGTTAACTCCCACATACACTCCCCTCACAACTTTCCACTTGACGAAGGGGGATCAAAACAACAAAAGTGTACGAGACAAGTCTATGAAGGAGTGTATGACTGAACACGTGATGTTACGTTAAAATAATACATTTGTGTACATGATCTCATATAACCTGTATGATGTTTTGCCTCCTTGTAAATAAGTGTACTTTTGTATGTCGCCATCAAACAAAATTCGGTTCACTCCCTCATACAAGGCTGTCATACGCTTTCCACTTGACGGAGAGGGGGGAGGGTGGAGTCGCGGGAGGGGGGTCCAAATGACAAGTGTATGAGACAAGTGCATGAATGAGTGTATCAGTGAAAAAATGGTTACGTTTTAATAATACACTTGTGTACATAATAACATATCACTTCTATGAATTTTCTACTCCTTGTATACAAGTGTACTTTTGTATGTCACTTCCATACCAAATTTTGTTCACCCCCTCATACAACCCCCTCATATACTTTGCACTTGACGAAGGGGGGAGGTTTAAGGGATACAAAGGGCAAAAGTGTATGATGTAAGTGTATGAAGGAGTGCATCACATAACAAGTGATATTATGTTAAAATAATCCATTTGTGTACATGATCCCATATAAATTCCATGAATTCTCTCCTCCTTGTACACATGTGTATTTTAATGTGTCATTGTCATACCAATTTTTTTTCACTCCCTCATACAATCCCCTCATACAATTTTCACTTGACCAGGGGTGGGTTGAGGGGTTGTCCAATGACAAAAGTGTAGGAGGTAAGTGTAAGAAGGAGTGTATGACTGAACAAGTGATGTTACGTAGAAATACAATTTTTGTGTACATTATCTCATATGACCTCTATGATGTTTCTCCTCCTTGAACACAAGTGTACTTTTGTATGTCGCTATCATAAGAAAATCTGTTCTCTCCCTCATACAGTCCCCTCATACACTTTGAACTTGATGGGGAAGGAAGGTGGGAGGGGGGGTCCAAAAGACAAGAGTGTATGAGGTAAGCGTATGAAGGAGTGTATCACCAAACAAGTGACATTACAATGTAAAAATACATTTTTGTACATGATCACCTACCATGTTTGTGAAGTTTCTCCCCCTTTTACACAAGTTTAATCTTGTATGTTACCATCATATTCAATTTTTTTTCACCCCCTCATACACTCCTATCATACCCTTCCTACTCAAGCAGGAGGGGGGGCGTGGGGGGAAGTCGGAGGAGGGGCATCCAAATGCAAAAAGTGTGTGAGACAAGTGAGTGACAGAGTGTATTACTTAACAGGTGATGTTATGTTGAAATGATACATTTATGTACATGATAACCTGTCACTTTTATGATTTTCTACCCCTTTCACACAAGTGTACTTTTGTATGACACTGTCAAACCAAAATTTGTTCACTCCCTCATACAATCCACTCATACAATTTCCACTTGAGGCAGGGGTTGGGAGAAGGGGGATCCAAATGGAAAAATTGTACGAGACAAGGGTAAGAAGGAGTGTCTCACTTAACAAGTGATGTTACGTTGAAATATTTCATTTGTGTACATGGTATTATAATACTTCTATGAAGTTTCTCCTCCTTGCACACAGGTGTACTTTTGTATGTCGCGGTCATACAAAATTCCATTCACTGCATATACTCCCCTCGTACACTTTTCAATTGACGAAGATAGGGGGAGTGGGGGGGCGTCCAAAAGACAAAACTGTATAAGGTAAGTGTATGAAGGAGTACATCACTAAACAAGTGATGCTACAATGAAACAATTCTAACTTCTATGATTTTTCTCCTCCTTGCACACAAGTGTACTTTTGTACGTTACTATCATACAAAAATCGGTTCACTCCCTTCTTTTTGCTACTTTTGTACACTCTTCTCATACACTTTCCACTTGACAGGGGAGGGAGGAGGTGGAGGGGATTCAAAATAAAAAAGTTTATGAAGCAAGTATATAAAGGAGTGTATCACTAAACAAGTGACGTTAGATTGTAAAAGAACATTTTTGTACATGATGACCCTCCACTTATGGGAAGTTTCTCCTCTTTTTACACATGTGCACTTTTGAATGTCACTATCATACAAAATTCTGTTCACACTGTCATAAACTCACCTTGTACACTTTCCTCTTGTCGGAGGATGGAGGTGGGGGGTCCAAAAGACAGAAGTGTTTGAGGTAAGTGTATGGAGGAGTGTTTCACTAAACAAATGACGTTACTATGAGAAATTTTTTTTATTTTAGGAAATTAAACAAGACATGTATAGACAGTGCCACCACAATGTGCCTCTCTCAATTCCTGGAAACTTCTACACACATAACCACATCTATTGTATACAGGTCCTCTAGTGTATGAAATCATTCTGATAACTCTAACTTGGTTGCCAACAGCAGGGTGAACAGTGCCAACAGGGCAGACAGGGGGAATGGCAGGGGGTTCATCCATGAGACGAGCATCGAGGGCGTCAAGGATGGCAGCTGAAAAGATGAACTGAGGGGGTCAGGCGAGGAGTATGTGGGAGAGGGGCGGTGAATGTGGGGCACAAAGCGCATCAAGAGCCGCGGTGATGGCGGCCGTAGTAGAAGTACAAGGGGAGATGGTGATGGTGTCGTCTACGAGGCTGGAGTCGATGGAGGCAGGAGGATTTGGGGCTCAAGAGGAGACGTCCAGAGAAAAAACCCGCTTGCGAGCCGCACGGGCTATAGCCGCAACAACTAAGGTGCTAGAAAGACCGAGATCCTCCCTGATGATGCTAGACATAGACCGAGGGGTAAGGGACGCCAAAAAAGAACGACTACAGGAGGAACGAGCTAGCAGTGGAGGGGAGGGGTGACCCATGGTGATAGGTGTGTATTTTGGGGAGTGAATTAGAGGAGGGAGGGGAAGGAGAGAAGGAGTAGGAGGAACCAAAGAACAGGATGAACGACGGATCCAACACACAACCAACTGGAAAAAACGAATGGGTGACAGACAAAGGAGCATCACACGAGGGTGAACGGGAGTAGCAAAGGCAAGGGAGAGGGGAACACAAAGGAGAGGGTATGACAAGGGGCAAGAGAAAAGAGAGAAGGGACGAAAGGGGAGAAGGAAGGAAAGGAGATGAAGGCAGAGAGAGCGAGGAGGACTAACAAAGTGTAGAAGAAAGAGCACAAGGAGGCACATGGGACAGACGAGGGAAAGGGAAAGAGATAGGTAAAGGGAGAGATTATGGCAAAGGGAGGAGTGAGAGAGAGAGAGACACAAAGAGGGAGGGGTGAGAAAGTGAGTGAGAGGGAGAGGGAAAATGAGAGAGAAAGGGAGAGGAAAAGTGAGAAGGAAAAGAGAGGGAGGAGAGTAGAGAGGAGGGGAGAGGGAGGGAGGCAGAGGTGGAGAAGAAGGGAAGGGAGAGAGGAAGGGAAGAGCCTAGAGGGAGGCAAAGAGAAGGGAGGAGGGGAAGGGGGAAGGCCAAAGAGGTGGAGGGGCAAGGGGGAAAGATAGAGAGGCGGAGGAAGAAAGAGAAAACATCAAGGGAGATAACGAGAGAGAGAGAGATAGAGAGAGATAGAGATAGAGAGAGAGAGAGGAGAGATAGAGATAGAATGAGAGAGTGGGAGACAAAGAAAGGGAGGGCGGAGAAAGGTGGAGGATGGAGAGAGGGGAGACAATTTGGGAGAAGTGGGATAGGTGCGGAGCCGAAAGGAGGGGGGGCGAGGAGAGGGGAAGAAGGTGGCAGCGGTGGACGACCCAGGCCAAGAGACATCGAGGGAGACGGCAACACCGATCCAAGAACAGGGGAGGACACCCGGGGGCCGCAGGGGACAGCACAAGGGAGGAAGCTGGAGCAGCATCAGATGTCGACAGAGGAGTTATAGGAGGCAGGAGCCAGGGGGCGGGAGCCAAGGAAGAGAGGAAAGCCCCCCGTTTCGACGAACCGAGGGTTGGACGCCGAGCCAAAGCCGATGGAGCCGGTGGAATAGTGGAGGAGACGATGCGGCCAAAAGAGAAGCAAGACAAAGGCAAGGAAAGTCGATGCTAGAGAAGGGCAAGGGATAGACAGGACAAAGAGGAGATGGACCCAAGATAGGAGGAAGGAGGAATGACGACAAGAGAATTGGGAGAGAACGAGAGGAGGGAAGTGAGAGGAGAAGGGAAAATAAGGAAGAAATTGGGAGAGGAGGGGAAAGGAGGGAAGATGGCAAGGGAGGCAAGAAAAGAGGGAGGGGAGGAGATGGATGTGAGTGGGGGAGAGGAGGGTGGGGGAGAAATGAGAAGGAGAGAGAAGGGGAGATGGGAGAGAAGGGAACACAGGAGACATAGAGGAAGGGGGGCAAGAAAGAGGAAAGGATAATGGATGGAAGGAGAGGGAAGGGAGAGACAAGACAAGGAGAGAGAGGGAGGAGAGGAGGGGAGAGCAGAAGGAGAGGGAGAGAGGGGAGGGAGAGGAGAGAGAGGAAAGAGAGCCAGAGAAGGACGCAAAGAGTGAGAGTGGAGGGAAGCAAGGAGAGTAATAGCAGAGAGGGGAGGGAGCAGAGATAATTAGGCAAAAGGCAAGGCAAGAAGGAAGGAAGACACGAAACAAAGAGACAAAGAGCGAGAACACAAGGAGACGGAGACACGGAAAGGGCAGATGAAGAGGGAGTGACCAAAAGGGCAGACAAACGAACAAAGAGGAAAAAGAAACGTGCTGAACAAGGACCTCACAAGGCACATAGAGGAAAAAATGGCAGCGGCAAGTGAGGGACCAGTGATAGGAGGAGGGAGCACAACGGAAGGGAAGTAAAGAAAAGAGCAGATAGAAGGATAGGAGGAAAAGGCAATGAGAAGAAGGATGCGAAAACAAGCTGTCCAACAAGTACACATGACGCACTCAGAGGGTGTACACGAGGCACAGAGACAACG
>SZWC01017393.1:10000-12500 GCA_023375785.1 Penium margaritaceum
TTTTATGGAGCAATAATCAGATAAACGTAATGAAAATAATGTCCAGTCCTTTTTTCTATCATAGGTCTTGTAAGAGAAAAACAAACTACACAATGTATGTTAACATTTCCATCTGAACGCATTGTGTTACTATGGCAATGAGGGATTCATTGGTTTCATTTGTAAAGTGGGGGGAATCTCTAGATACCTGTTGACAGATCCCCCCTCTCCCAAATACTAAAAGCGTANCCCCAAACACCAAATGTGTATTGGGGGAGTGTATCTAGGAGTGTATTTGGTGCACGTGCTGAAAAATACAAAAGTGTATCTGTAAATGTTAATTCCACGGAACATCTCTTAGCATAATACACTTGAGTATTTTTCTATACACCACTCTCATGCACTGCCTTATACACTGGCCTGATACACTTTTACCTTTTTTTAAGGGGAGGGGGGCCTCTTAATATCCGTCAAACCCACTTCCCAAGCCCCCCTCCCCTCCCCAATACCGAAAGTGTATTAGGGGAGTGTATGTGGTACACATACTGAAAAAGACACAAGTGTATTTGCAAATATTATTTCTACCAAACATCTCTTAGCATTATACACTTGAGTTTTTTCTATACACCCATCTCATACATTACCCAATACATGGGCCTGATACACTTGTACCTTTTGGGGGGGGGATGGTCTCTCGATATTCGTTGAACCCACCCCCCATCCCTCCTCCCAAACACCGAAAGTGTATTGGGAGAGTGTATCTGGCAAAGTAGGTGGTGCACGTGCTGAAACATACATGAGTGTATTCAAAAAATTTATGTCTACAAAACATCTATTTGCGTAATAAAATTGTGCATTTTTCTATACATCCCTCTCATACACTGCCCAATACACAGGCCTGATACAATTTCACCTTTTTGGGGAGTGTCTCTCAACATGAGTCAAAACCCAACTCCCCTCTCCCTCCCCTCCTCCCGCAACACCGAAAGTGTATTGGGGGAGTGTATGTGGAAGTCTATGTGGTACAAGTGCTGAAAGAAAAGTGTATTTGCAGATGTTATTAAAACAAAACATCTCTTAGCATAATACACTTGTGTTTTTTCTATACATCCCTCTCATACACTGCCTTATACACGGGCCTGATACACTTTTACCTTTTGGGAGGGGGGTCCCTCGATATTCATCGAACCCATCTCCCATCCCCCCTTCTCCCGTCCCCCCTTCCCAAACACCAAAGTGTATTGGGGGAGTGTATCTGGTGCACGTGCTCAAAAATACACAAGTGTATCTGTAAATTTTATTTCTATGAAACATATCTTAGCATAATACACTTTTGTATTTTTCTGTACACCCCTCTCATACACTGCCCAATACACTGGCCTGATACAATTTTACCTTTTTGGAGGGGGGGAGAGGGTCTCTCGATATCCTTCAAACCCACCCCCCAACCCCCCCCCCCCCAACACCAAAAGTGTATTGGGGGAGTGTATGTGGGATTGTACGTGGTACACGTGCTGAAAAATACAAAAGTGTATTTGCAAATGTTTGTTTCTATGAAGAATCTCTTTGCGTTATACACTTGTGTTGTTTTCTATACACCCGTCTCATACACTGCCCAATACACGGGCCTGATACACTTCAACCTTTTGGGAGGGGAGGGAGGGGGGAGGAATGCTCGATATCCGTAAAACGCATCTCCCACCCCCCCTCCCAAATGAAGAAAAGTGTATTGGGGTAGTGTATCTAGTAGTGAATGTGGTGCACGTGTTGAAAAATACATAAGTGTATTTGCAAATGTTATGTCCACAAAACATTGCTTAGCGCAATGCACTTGTCCATTTTTCTACATCCCTCTCATACACTCCCCAATAAACCCATATCCTCCCTCCCTAACAGCAAAAGTGTATTGGGGGAGTGTATGTGGAAGTGTATGTGGTACACGTGCTGAAAAATACACGAGTATGTTTACAGATGTTACTTCTACAAAGCATCTCTAAGCGTGTACTTGTCTTATACTTGTCTTATTTTCTATACACCCCTCTCATACACTGCCGAATACACATTGCTGATACAATTTTACCTTTGAGGGGGGGAGGGTCACTCGATATCCGTCGAACCCATCCCCCCATCCCAAACACTGATAGTGTATTTGGGAGTGTATCTAGGAGTGTATGTGGTGCGCGTGCTGAAAAACACACAAGAGTATTTACCAACATTATTTCTAAGAAACATCTCTTAGCGTAATACACTTGTGTAATTTCCTACACACCCCTCTCATACACTGCCTAATACACTTGCCTGATAAAAGTTTACCTCTTTTGGGGAGGGGGGGGGGAGGAGGGTCTCTCAACACTGTCAAAGCCATCACCCACCCCCTCCCTCCCAAACACCAAATGTGTATTGGGTGAGTGTATGTGGGGGTGTAAGTGGTGCAAGTGCTGAAAAATACACAAGTGTATTTGCAAAGGTTACTTCTATGAAACATCTCTTAGCGCAATACGTTTTTTTTTGGGTTTTTAAG
>SZWC01017393.1:27175-41924 GCA_023375785.1 Penium margaritaceum
TTTTCTCTCTCCATTTTATCCCTTCTCCTCCCTCTCTCTCTTCCATTCTCTGCACCTTTCCCTTTCTTTCTCTCCCTCCCTCTCTCTATATCTCCCTTTCTCTGCTCTTTCTCTATGCTCTATCTGCTCTCTCTACTCCCTCTACCTTCTCTGCTCTCCCTCTCTCTCTCTCTCTCTCTCTCTCTCTCTCTTTCTCTCTCTCTCCCTCTCACTTTCTCTACACTCTCTCTACCATTCTCTTTTTCCCCACCAGCCACTCCCCCCCAAATGTTTTGCTATGAACGTGTTTACTCATGTTGTCCTTACCACTTCCTTGTCTTATCTTGTCAATCCTTCTATGCTGTCTGTCCGTTTTCTTGTCCGTCCGTCTGTCTAGCCTTCCCCCTCCTGCTGTGTCCCCCTCTCTCCATTCCTCCCTCCCTTCCTTTGCCCCTTGCTGCCTCCCTTCCTCCCTCCCTCCTTCCTCCCTCCCTCCCTCCCTCCTTGCGTGATCCCTTCCTGCCTCCCTTCCTCCATCCCTCCCCTTCTTCTGAGATATCGTCTTCCCTCCTCTATCCCATCCCTCCCCACTCTCTCCCTTGATCTCATCCTCCCTCTTGCCTCCTTTTGCTCTTGTGTTCCCTCTCTTTCCCCTCTCCATGTTTCTCGGCCTCTTGTCCACCTCCTCATCACCTTCATCTTTATCTTCTATAACTCTCCATCCTTATTACATCTCGTCATCAACATCTCAAGTTTTCGCCTCCACCTCCCGTCCTTATCATCATCATCTTCATCATCCTCGTAACCTTCATCTCCACATTTTCTTTCATCATCATGATCATCATCACTCCCATCCTCACAACCCTGCCCCATCCTCGACACACTTGTTGTCCTTTGCTTGTTCTTGTATGTTCTTTCTGCTAAAGAAAAGGGAACAGAAAGAAGCGGTGAGACCCATTGTTGGGAGGCGCGTAGTTCGCAGGACTTCATTCTCCTTCTTTCTCTCTTCTACCATCCTTTCCATCCTTGGTTTCTTCTTCTCCCTCTATTTCCTCTCCCTCTCCTCTCCCTTTCTCTTCTTGTACCATGACACCCTCCTTTGCCTCTACTCTTACTCCCCTCCTCTCGTTGCCCGTTCCTCCTTTTCCCCCTTGTACATATTTGCCTCGTCTCACAGTTCTTCCCTTTCCTCCCTCCCTGCCCACTTCACTCATGCCCGACCCATTCTTTATCCCACCATCTCTCCCTCCATGTTCTCGCGGCCCACGTCTATCCGCGTCCTCTCCCCCTCGTCCCCTCTTTGCTTCTACTATGCCTCCCTCGCACACGCCTGGCCACACAGTTCGTGTCGCCCTCCCCTATGGGTTCCCCATGGTCTTCGCGGTGTTTCTCCTGTTTTGTTGTCTCCTTGCAGTCTCCTTCCCTGCATCCCTACCTTTTCTGTCCAGGTTGCCAGCCTGGCTACGCTGTACGCATCATCATGTCCACCATCCCTCCTCTTGGTCATGAACGTGCTCACTGATGTTGTCCGTCTCACGTTCTCTCCTCCACGCGCCTGCTCTTTCTTACCCGAAGCTGCTCACCGCTTCCGCAATGCTTTTTCTGTCATCCCATCCATCACCACCCAGACATCCTCTCATTGCCCAACCCTTCCCAATCCTTTCTTTGACATCACCCATCCTCTTCTCCTGTCCTCCTCCCCTCTTACCACCTCTTCTCCCATCTCCATCTTCAACCTACCCTCACTCTCCTCAGTCCTCTCCCTCATCCCCATCCTCCTTTGTCCCCTTATCAACTTCCTCTTCACCACCCTCAGTTAGCACCACCTTCACTCCCACTCTTCCCCCTCCTCTTCCTCCCCATTGACGTGCCACTTGCATCCCGTCCTTGCCTCTCCTCACCCCACCATCATTTCCTCTGTCCTCTTCTCATTCCTCTCCTCCCAATCCTCCAAACCTGTCACCCCCTCCATCCACATTGCCCTCTTTTCCCCCCTCCCTCCCCCTTCTTTCCTCCCGCTCTTCACTCCCAGTGTCCGCTCGTGCTTGCAAACGGTCCCGAAAACTTCTTAATCGTACCTCTTGTCTTCATTCTTTGCTCACTCCCCCCTCCTTGCCTCCATCGGCATGCCTTACATCTCTGCCTTCTCTTGAAGAATCCGTTCCTCCACCTGTCTTGACTGATCTTCATCATCGGTTGATCACTCTTGTCCAAAACGTTCTTCCGCTTACCACCATCTATGGCCTCACAAAGTCCTCCATCTCCACCCTCTTCATTGAGGCTCTTCATGTCGTGATTGCTGACACCTCTGAGTGGCTCCATTCCACCATTGCATACCTCCTTCCATGAACACCCTTGCAAAGGAGCCACGTCTCCATTTGCTGCACCATGCATTTCTCCGCGTCAAGGCCCACCTTTGCCTGGATACCGAGTTATGGTTTATCACCCTAAATTCATACACTTGACAATTGGTGTATCAACAAGTGTATTCCCATGTGTAACCATTTTTCAGAAACAATCAACATCAATTAATGTCACTAGGGTCCAAGTATACATTCCTTATACAAGTTGTTTTTTATTATGGATTATATGTACTATGTACTCGTTTTTGTTCGAGGTTCATGTTCACTAACATGTTCACTTCGCAATACACTTGTCAATGCACAGTTTCAGGGGTGAGGTCATTGGTCATATATGTGGATACCAAAGGTTTCCCAATCATTTACATCCGTCTCTTCTACAACCTGGTCTGTTGCTCATGCTGTCATAGCAAAACAGTGGACAACTTCATAGACACATCAAAACCCATCAACGTATGGGAGCTACATCTCTTTGCAAGTTGTTACCCCAACAAAGGTCTAGTATGGCGAGACCTAGCATTGCATGGGAGCCATGTCAGTTCCATCATCGTTTGTGCTATCGTGTTAAAGTAGTTAAATTTTGGTCAAGTAGAAAATAGTGTGATGTTTGTAGGGCATTCACACCAATCGCCCAAGTGAGGATTTCAGGCATTTCAGCTTCGGTTTGTGGCCAACGTTGTGGCCAACTGATGATATTAAGGATTTCTAGCATCAGTGCCGAGTCAACATGATCAAATTCATGGCGACCGGGCGCAATTGTTATACATTGAAGTCCGGCCTTGCTAGTCACTTGTTCCTTCTTCTCTACCAATATTTTTTTCACCACATCCTCGATCTTCCTCTCCTCTTCTCAACATGGAGTTCAAAATACTTTGCGAGTTTTACTTCATGGAGTTGCATATAAAAATATTCTAACGGTGATTAGGTTCCTTGCTAAGTTAATCGGAACAAAACAAGTATTTTTTCTTTTTAATTGTTCACAGAATTGTGTGATCCATGAGATGAATCACTCGAGAGATTATATCTTAGCGAATATTCCTTGTACAGGCACAAGTCAAAGGAAGTATGACATGTTTGGTCGTCTAAAAATGCTTCTGGTGTAGTAAAACATCTACAAGTTATTGCACACGTTACCCAAGTGAAGGTTGGAGGAAAATGGTGAAGTAGAATGTCGAAATGTTAATGGAGTTGTAGGAAATATTTTTTTGTAAGGTCTAAATTTACTCAACCCCTTTTTGTGTGGAAATTGAATTGCTCATTGGAAACCGTTTACTATCAACATTATATGAGTAACAAATTTCACATCACACTCATCATTTTCATTGGAATCAAATTTCACAAGAGAAAGTTCTTGAGAATCATTTTGATTCATTTTGATAAAGAACTTTGATAATTTTAATGAGTTAAAGGAAATTCAAGGGAAAGTTTAATAGCATAATAAACAAATTCATTGAGTTGAAGCCAAATTCTCAATTTGTTGTTCATTTACGTTTTTACATCAATAGAAGCAACCCACTTGACCAAATGTTTGATCATTTGTTAGGTTGATAATTTCATAGAAAACATAATTAACACATGACATTTCAGGCTTATGAGGATTTCAAGAAGACTGTTTCCTAAGCTAAACACACTCATTTGATTTTAACATTAAGTAATTCATATTTTCAAAATTCCTTTTGATCATGATGGCAGTAAAGAAAGAAATAATTGTCTTTAATTTGACAAGTATTTTATTTTTTAGATCGGCAACACAATCATTTAAAAGCACAAAGAGTTTTTTATTAACAAATATCTACTTGGTACTTTATCCTTTACATGACTCATTTAAATGGAGGAGATGAAGAAAACAAGTTCTTAATTATTGAAAAAATGTTTCTCATTGGCAAAAACCTGAAAATCAACAAAATGTTCAATCAATGAACTTCTTGGAGAAGGTAGAACTGCCATCTGTGTAGAACACTATAGTGGAATGAATATTGATGATCGTTTTCAACATTTATACATGTTGTTATAGTTGTGCTATCACTTAATGTATGGTGTGGATTTAAATAATGATGATTTTTCATCATTGATAGGGACACATGGCCTTGAAATGATGGATTTCATGATCAAATTGCAATAGTTGTCAAACGTTCTGTTTAAAAATGTAACCAAAATTTTAAGGAATAGAACCTGTCATTTCATTTTAATCCATGCATGATGGTGGAGAACAAGATGCCCTTCTACACAGCAAACATCGTCCATTTCTTTTCACGATGAACAAGCAGAAAGATGCCAAGGATAAAATGTATTTGCAATGTTCAGAAAAATGAATCATTTCATATTCATCAACATTTCTTGATGATTTATGCTGCAAAGATGCTTCACCTCTGACCTAGGCATCTCCACTTTGACGCAACTGGCACAAGTTGGATGGTCTCATGGAGAACCAAACATGCATGAAAAAAGTATGTTTTCTTAGAGGGAACTCAGTTTGCATTGAACCACACGTTACATTCAATTTCAATATCTTACAAACACGTTATTAGAGTACAATACAGATAAGATAAAATGACATTCTGGTTAAATATGCCAAACTACAAAAAAATATTTCACTTTCAAGATTGTTATGTCATAGAAATAAATGCATGCACAACGTATTATAGATGGATACTAGCTGATCATTTCTGTTGAAAATTTGGGAAACAAGAGAAATAAGAAAGCCTCACAAGGAATTTTCTGTTGATAACGTGCACAAAGGTGTTACATTATCGCATGACACAAGACCTTATCGATGAATCCAATGAGACATCATTGATCCCTTCTGGTTCAAACCTGGAGTTGGTTAAAACGTTTCATGGATTTCCCCTTTGTAATACGTATTTTACTTGAGTGGCTAATCACCATCCTTCCTTGTTGCCAACCGGAGTTCTATGATAGCATAACATATACAAATGATTGCTTTTGTTACCACCAAGGGAACAATGCAATAATCTTCTAACCACGTGTTATGACTTTATGGAGTCTATCATAAATTACGAGCAATTGTCATATTTGGTTCACTAGTCAATCTGTGAAACCCATGAAACAATATACCAGTTGCATCCATCTATCAATCATGTTTGTCACTGAATCTTCTGGTCAAACCAAGTGGACCCATGAAATGGGTGAAGGTCGTCTTAATACAATATGCAAAGCGCATGGTACAAATTGGTTGTCAACATCCATGGAACTACGTTTCATGCAAGTTGGTGACTCTGTTGCACCAAAAATATCTTATTGAAGTCATCTCTGAGATTACAATCCAAATTTGTACCAACATTATATTTTATGAGAAGAATTGGATCAATACTAGTAAGCAAAGAATCACTAAAGAATAAAATGCTTGACACATACTCTACATCAAAGACTATTTTTTCAGAGTGAATATTTCTAAGTATATGAAATGGTGTTAACGTTGTCAATAAAATGGACCAATACCATTATCTTGAAGGAAGTTTACACTTCAATAGCTGGATTGACCTATTGGCAGAATTTCTATTCACTCAGTCTCCCTTGTGAGCTGGTTCAATCTACATAACGAACCTAATTAAGAAACTCTTATAGAAAAATTTCTTCCAGAAGAAAGGAAGATCATATGAAATAGTGTGCAGATGCTTTCACCTAAAATTATAAAATGCATCCTTAGACACCAATGGAAGTCAAGTGGAAGTAGTATGATGTACCACACAATAATTGGATGCCACAAAGTGTGAGGTTTGCATGCACTTCAACGATGTATGTTTCCTACTTATGAGTATATTTTGGAGTTGCTGCCAACCTGAATTGTTCGAATGTTTTTTTAAAATTTTCTTTTGGAGAAATTTCACCTATCTTAAGCTGCTAAGGATTTCCATAGATTTCGAGCCTGTGAATCGCCTATTGAATAATGAATATTCTACCACCAACCATCATCACAAAACATGTCTAGATGTTATGGTTAAAATTGGGTAGTGTATTTTTACCGTGACACATACAATTCTAAAATTCCATTTTGATGAAATTTGTTTCTACAAAGCTCAGATCCATGCTTCAAGGTTTTTATGGAACTTGAGAACACTTACGGAGAACATTAGAGAATTTTCATGTTTGCTTGTCAAACTTGGATTCTAGCTTGCATCTTCTAGAAATATTGTGAAAAGGAGGTATGGTTAGTCGAGGGATTTTTATACATTGCACATTTAGTGTATTAGGTACCTACTACAAGGAAATTTTCATGAAGTTGTCGGAAGTAGTCATGTTCAGTTCACTTAAGAAGGTATGTATATGATACTTGTGCCATGGGAATTCAATGTAATTATTTAGCTAGGTTAAAAATAATATGATATTCTGGTCTTCATGTATAGAAAACGTATATATGTCTTCATTTTTTCTGATTGGTTACCTTTGTAACGTAGGTGTTTACTTTCAAAACGGTTGGACACAAAATATAAGCAGCTTCATAACGAGCGCACTGTCGCAATTGCTGTAATGTTTCTTCATCGGCGGCATCTCCCCCTCCCAAAGAAGCGATGAGTGGATTGGGGTTGTGTAGCTGGGTTGTGCATTGTACAACCGTTACTTCAATACAATAAGTGTACTGTAGACTTGGTTTATTTTTTACATGTCCGTCGGATACACACAGCATATGCACTCTCCTAATACACTTTTCCTGTTTTGGGGGGGGGCAACATGGGAGCCGGGGATCTCCCCCCCAAAAGGGTAAAGTGTGTTGGGGGAGTGTCTATGGTAAGTGTATCTGATACACACGTGAAAAATACACAAAGTGTATTTTCAGAAGATGTCAATAGACACTCGTCTACCGTCAATCTATAATAATCGATGATTGACGATGTACGATTTGATCGTCTATACATACATGACGATCGATGATCGACGAACGTCAACTAGTCGATGACATCCATATGTGCGGAAACAATATTGCACATTGCTAACCACATAGTCGGTACCCCATCTCCCCCCTCAGAAGCGACGAGTGTATTGGGGTTGTGTAGCTGGGTTGTGTATTGTACAACCGTTACTTGAATACACTAAGTGTACTATACACTCAGTGTATTTTTCAAATGACCGTCAGATACACACATCATATACACTCTCTTAATACAATTTACCTGTTTTGGAGGGGGGGCAACATGGGAGCCGGAGATCTCCCCCACCAAAGGGGTAAAGTGTATTGGGGGAGTGTCTATGGTAAGTGTATCTGACGAACACATGAAAAATACACGAAGTGTATTTTGAGAAGATGTTAATAGACACTCATCAACCGTCAATCTATGAAGGTCAATGATCAACGATGTACAATTATATTGTCTATACATAGATGAAAATTGATGATCAACGACCGTCGACTAGTCGATGGAATCCACATGTGCGGAAACCATATTTCATATTAGAAACTACGTATTCAGGTCCCCATCACCCCCCCAGAAGCGACGAGTGTATTGGGGTTGTGTAGCTGGGTTGTGTATTGTGCAACGTTACTTAAATACACTAAGTGTACTATACACTTAGTGTTTTTTTCACGTCCTTCGGATGCACAACTCATATACACTATTCTAATACACTTTACCTGTTTTTTGAGGGGGGGCAACATGGGTGCCAGAGATCTCCCCCCCCAAAAGGGTAAAGTGTATTGGGGGAGTATCTATGGTAAGTGTATTTGACGGACATGTGCAAAATGCACAAAGTGTATTTTGAGAAAATGTCAAAAACCACTCGTTGACTGTTGATCTATGATGATCGATGATCCAGAATGTACGCTTTTATCTTCAATACATAGATTAAAATCAATGATCGACGACTTTCGAATAGTCGTCAAAACACATGACGATGGATAACAAGTTTGCAAGGGATTATTGTGCGATTGAAGGGGATCTATTGGGCCTCCCTACAGTGGGGCTCAGTAGGAGCCCTGGAAAGAGAAACAAGCAAACCCTTAACCCCACCAGTGAAACAGTGTTGATTGTGTCTGTGGCTTGTTCCGCGTTCAGGAAAAGGCGTTTGGATTCTTCACAACAGTGACTTCTTTAAGGTATAAGGAAAAATGTACATCTGTTTAAGGGAACTGCAAATGGAGTTGTGGAAAAGGAAGGCATGGTTTTTGTTTGGTTTTTATATTTTAACTACGAGGCTACCAAGACCTTTTGCATGTTTAGGCATACATGTACATGCTAATATGTATAAACAAATGTAGTAAATTAAATTGTAACGTAACATCCATGAAGGTACCATGAAGTTTCCAAAGGATATTTATTTGACATGTACACTATATGAAGGGTGTATTTTTCAGAGGTGATTAACCATAAATGGTGAAAGGTCTCACAAACCTCATGAATAATAAATTATTGTTTCACCTATGTTTCAATAGCGGTACACTCATATGAAGACACCCCTGAAGTTTTTTTCTCACCTTGAGCGCCTTCTAGTTACCAGTGAGTTCTCTTTATGCGACTTGGGAATTTACATATTCACCAGTGTTTTTGATATTGAGAACCTTAGATCTGAAGTATGCCTCATTTTTTATTTGAACTTCTAAAATTTAAAATTTAATATTTTCTTAAAGATGAAATGGTCTTTTTTTTCTCCCAGCTTCCTTCATTATGGTAGTTTACTTATAGGGCAAAAATGACATGTTCCCAATTTCTTTAATATAATGAAAAATATACCATTCTTTACACATAAAAACACAAATGATAATGCCAATAGAAAAAAATGCATATGAATATGGCACACAAAGAATAAGACATCTAAAAACACCGTAGACAAAATAACATATATGACAATTTGAAAGAGAAAATACCTTAGGAACCCAGAAATTCTAAAACTAATGCCATGTTCTCGCCATATACCATGTATCACTCATGCTTGAAATTATGTTTTTCATTCACTATGCATTAGTCATATGCACCATTTCAAGATTTTTACATGCTAAGTCCAAAGCACATTTTGTGATCTAGCATGAAGAAAGGGGTGGGAAGTTGTTTTATTTTGTTGTGGAGGTTAGGAAAATGGTTGATTTTGTCACGCATGGTGGGCAGATGGTTATTTGTCTTCCAAACAATCGGTGTATTGTTGCTATTTGTCCGAACTATGGGTGGAAGAGTCACAATTTGCGTTATATGGGTACCCAAGCTATTACAACCTTACTGATATTGAACCTCCCCTCTCTCTCTCCTCTCTCTCTGTCTCTCTCTCTCTCTCTCTCTCTCTCTCTCTCTCTCTCTCTCTCTCTCTCTCTCTATCTCTTTCTCTCGCTTGCATGTGCACTTTGTGTAGGACTTTCTTCATCACTCACTCCCTCTCCTCCACCTTCTCTCTCTCTCAATCTCTCTCTCTATCCCTCTCCCTCTCCTTTTCTCTATCTTTATCTAGCTCTTTCCTTACATATCGCCTTCCTTTTTGTGTATCTAGTCCATTCACCAACTATGGCAAAGTCGAGAAGCACTTGAAATGAAGTTCAGAATTGATGAAAGAAGTAGCAAGGCTAGAAAACGTAATGATTCTTCATGTGTTTGAGTGTTCTTCTAATAGATATTCATGCACTAAGATTTGGAAAATTTTCTTTCTGTTTATAGTTTGGGATGGTTGGAAACTAAGAAAATAGTGGTGAAATTGTGCAAAATTAAATTTCAAAATTTGGAAGCAATTCTACTACTTGCCACTATCTCATGAAGTTTATCCATCAAATTAAGACTGTTCTGTAAGAGTTTCACATGTCCGTCATGCTTATAATTAGGTTAATTTCCCTTCGTTCCTCGATGAGTAATAACTGGAATTGTTACGATTAAGGATGGTGACATGTTTACCTTGTTTGTAGAATAGGTTTTGGGAATTTAGTACCTCGTTTCTTTGTTTTTCCCATATGACTCCATGGCCTATTCATGACCAAATTTCCTAAACATGTAAGATAACAATGGTAATATTGTTTTGGTGGCGAAGAATTCCCTTCTCTAGTGAACAAGTTTGTAGCACGACGGAGGTGAATCATTGACAATTCCCACACATTCTTTGAATTGAGAATTGGCCAGTTGGCAATACATTTTTGTACTTAACGTTTCACGATTTTGCAAAAAATATTTATGCACGGTATTGCATGTTATTTTCACATTGTATACCTTGGCGGTAAGCATCCCATCAATAACCAAAGGGAACTGGAGATCAAGGCTACAAAATATTCCACTCCTTCCCTGAATTTCAACATCCCCTCACCCTTCAATGAGTTGTAATTTTTTATTTGACTATTTCAATCTTTCTCATTGAATTGTTGAACCGGAGTTGTAAGGTCTGTTAAAGAAGGATGCCTTGATTGAAATACTTAGAGTTAGGGGACCACCTTGAATGCATTGTTTCATTGTGTTTGAACGTGGGACACATGCTTCATCTTCCCAAATTTAATTAATCAAGACTATTGTGGGTGAAAAGTATTCCCACTTAACTGAGTTGTATCAAGACATTCGGATGCAATATGCTCATTCCCATTGCTTGATGCTTGGACCGGTGAGGTTTGTTTTGCATTTGTACATGTAAAGGAAAAACCATTGGTCTGACTTTGGAATTTTCATGTTTGATGTTCAAACGCAAACAAATTATAATGATTTCTGAAATGCTACATCGTGTATCTCAGAATTCTTTTGATGTGTTAAAGAATTACAAAAACGTATTGTCAATCTTAACGCCCTCGCCTTTTTATGGAAGAAAACGATTAAATTTGTTTCAGGTATGTAGTACGTAGTCGAAGGATTGTCCAAAAGATAAAGTTCCTTAATCCCCATAATACTTTAATCAAATTTCTAGTCAGCTTCAATTTTGCAATAAACCATGAATTTATTTTGCTTGACCCCAGTCATTATTTTGATGTCTTTGATGTGCCAAAATCTGGATGGTGATGAAGGCTATTTTGTTGCAACCACGCTACCAAACAGAAGTCTGTTGCATTTGTGTCAGCATCCATGCTACGTTGACATCAGGTAGATTTTGCTTACTGACAAAGATTTTCATCGCTTAGATGTCACCAGCATCCATCACGATGTTTGCAAAATTTCCATTGAGCGACAAGGATGTGCTTGGTGATGTTGGGAAAACCGCATATTGTTGAGAACCATTGTCTTTAGAAAGGAGTATCGCGATTTTTTTAACTATCATAAATTTGAAAAATTACGGTTTTGAGGTCACTTCCAGGAGTTTTACAAGGAACGGAGACTTTTCATTTCTTCATCGTAAGAAAAGTAAGGCATCGTGTTGATGTCATTGAGGGGCCAACATCTAGATGGTGATGGAAGCCGTTTCGTTGAAACTTCCGCTGGCAGAAATGCGATTGTGTCATATTTTCCTGACGTTTATGCTTTGGTGGTGTGAGATAGAGTTTGCCAGCTGGCTAAAATTTCCATCGCCTAGACATCTTCAGCATGCATCGCGAATTTTGTGGTTTTTCCATAAAGTGACCAGGATTTTCCCAGTGATGTTGTGAATTGCATAATTCACCAGAAAACATGTATTCAGAATGGAGTATGGAAACATTGGTTTCTTAAAATTTGACAAAAATTGTAGAAATTGTGTTCGACTTATCCATGCTCGAAGACTTATCTATTAAACGATACCTTCCTTGTTTTGTTCGTTGGTCTAGGAATTGTTGTTAAACAATTCTTTGTTCTCAAAAAGATTGAAGCAAATAGTAGTGAATCCGGAAAGATAGAAAGCGATTAGTATCACATGTTGGCGAGATGCATGAACCATCTACGTCCTTTTTGTTTAGCTTGTGAGCTTGGTTCCTTGCAATCCAGTAGACAATTCGCCGTTTCTGAAAAAAACATACATCCGCGAGGTTCATGACGTAAGGAAAGTCACAGCAGTGTAGTGAGCTGCCTTTTATCTTGATGCTAAGATTGCTTGATTGTTATAAAAACGATTAACATCTTGGGTGCATCTACCCGATGCGCGGTTGTTAAATAAATTGGGTTCTCAGAAATGGTGAGGTAAATAATGAGAACTTTTGAGAGATATGAACACAATTAATATCACGACCTGGCGAAATGCCGGAGCCATGCTTGCCTGTTCTGGCGAACTTTTCACATTTGTTCCAATTTATCCAGTGGATAGGTTCCTGCACTTGCGAAAACGTCCGTTTGCTAAGTTCAATGATTTAAGGAAAATTGGAGTACTGAAGCGATCTACCTTCCCTTATACATGTTAACATCATAAAAACATCCCGAATGCAGGAACATGGTTCGTAGTGTGCGCCGGCTGTAACCAACGACCGAATTGTGCTTCGAGGAAGTTCTTTGTTAAAGCGTACGGTTCCACTCTCTAAGTCGATTATGACCAGCATTTAAATATGGAAAGATTTATCATCTGATATTTCTTGTTAAATGCCCTCTCTCGAGTAAGTTGAACTCTTCTTGCTGCTAGTTTGCACATCTGGAGCTACACAAATGGTGTCAAGTCTTGACACCGAATGCGTCTGCTCATGCCATTTCATTGCTGGCTGCCATGTCAGCCAGCCCGAAAACCATGGAAAAATATCAGTGCCGTTTCGTCGTTATTAAAAATCTGAGTTTCAGGAAATCTAGAAACTGGTCAAAGAAGCTCAAATCCGAATCTAGGCCGTTGTCTCAATTGGTCTGAGGAGATGGCCACCATGTCTACAGGTCTTTTTTGGCCGGGTACCATATCCCTGTCAGGGAATGGCGAGTACTTAATGCTTCCGTTTCGGACGACTGTCCATTAAAAGATTTTCTAGGCCAACAAGGGCCGCCTCATTCTAGGAGGAGGCCATATGCAAGGCCGCGTATGGACAGGTCTATCACGAGTTTATTCCTGGTCAACGGTTTTCTCGACTATCTACGCGGACAACAATGTGGACGTTCTTTGATCTGGACAGACCTCGGATGACAATCGATGGTGGTTTTGAAGCAAACCGCGGCCATTTTGTGCAGAGGTAGATTAAAGATGCATATATATTCATCGACTGAACTTAAGGAATGGCCTGGATGCTACGTCGGATGCTCTGCCGATGATCTTCGTGATTGCCATCGACGTACCATTCAGGCGTTATATTGTTTGGTCAATTCGTTCGTTTGAGAGAATCGGACCGTCCATCGTATTCAACAATCGAATTCTGTTGAAATTCTGTGGAGATGTTAATGGGAAGACAAAACATAAATGTTGGGCAACCCATTCTGCTGCTGGAAATGTTTCATGTTCCCTTCCTGAATAGCCTCAACCGTAAATTATCAGCGATGACCAAAGTGAACTTTCCTGCCTCCTAGAAAGAGGCCCTTAGGACGGGCGTCTCAGGAAGCACGGGGAGTTGTGTGCGCGCTCACACGCTCCCTCTCTCTCTGCGAGGTGGACTGCGCTGAGGTGACAATTGCTTCGCTCTCTTCCCCCGCTGCCGTAGCCAGGCTCTGTCGCCGTGGTGGTAGCCCATGACTTCCGGAATAGATAGATAGATTATTATGTTTATCGTCGCTACCCCTCCACGGGGAATGGACGGTGGCACAGAGCCACACATGACAGTGAGAGTTAGAGGGGACATACACGCACGACAACCATGAAGAGGGGCATGCATGTGCCCACAGTCAAATGTAAGGAAGCATGCAAAGGTCAAAGCAAGCGATGTCCTAGCGAGGTCCTGAAGGGGGGGAGGGACAGTGCACACGAGGTCAATATGGGTGACATGCCAATGGTGGCCAAAGAGGCCTAGTAACGGCATATCACAAGTGCCGAGCTCAGCTGCGCGGCGGCCAGAGGGCTGCTGCATGCTGCGAGCTCGCTCCATATGATTCCACCATTTGATTGATTAGCGGCTGTCAACCTGGGCTGCGGATGCTGAGGATGTGGCGTTGGCGCAGGGGAGGAGGAGCACGGGGTCGATGCGGGTAGCCCAGTGTCTGCTGCAGACTGGGGCTGTTGTGGTAGCTGTAGTAGACTTGGAGCATACCTGCCACACACGACGCCAAGCAAGCCTGGTCCTCGAAGGAGAGGAATTCTTTTAGCGAGAAGCACCGCAAATCGGCTGGGAACAGACAGGGAAACCGACCCCGCACCTCATAAAACACTGGACAATCCCGCACAAAGTGCAATGCCGGGTGAGGAAACTGGGTGGCCAGACAGGCAGAGCAGCAGCGCGACGCTAGAGGGAGGTAGAGCTCATAAGGGAGGCTGGATGTGCGAAGCTGCCAAAGTGCACGCGCGTGAAAGGAGGGAATAGGAAGAGAGAGGTAGGGGGGTAGGCCAGGGGAGCGGGGCACCACAGTCTGGTAAAAGAGGAGAGCCTTGGGGATATCGGTAGTGGGGGTAGTGCTGGCGGTTGGTGGCGCAGGAGGGGTGGCGGCGGGCATTGTGGAAGCAGGGCTCCTGGTGCCTGAGGGGAGAGGGGGTGTTAGCGGGGAATG
>SZWC01017395.1:1808-17002 GCA_023375785.1 Penium margaritaceum
AGTCTACGTGATCGGTGAAAAAAAAACACTAATGTACATGATACACAAGTGCACATAAGTTGTTTGTGTACAATACTCCGGTTGACCCTCCGCATCGACGGCTAGCGAGGGTCAGGATCCACGATCGATGGTGCTGGTCTTTTGATAACCTATTGACGTCGAATACACAAGTGTGTATGTTTCTTCCCCATAGTACAAACAAAGATACACTGACCAGCTACACTCTCCCAATACACTCTAGCATTTGAAGGGGGGGGATTGGACTCTGCCCCCCTCCCTCCCAGTGGTTAGAATCTATTGGTCGAGTGTAGCCAATGGACATGTCAAAATGTACACTAGTACACAATGCACTAGTGAATACATGCGAGGCTCGTCACGATACAGGCCCCGCTACAAAGACTACAGATACTTTTGGCTTTGGGGGAGGGGGGAGGCCGAGATCCGGTAGCCAGGGGGGCAAAGAAAGAGTGTAGAACGTATGGCAAAAAAAGTCTCGATATCACCGATTATGTCGAAATTAGGTTCAAACAAGACAGGTTTGCTCCCGGCATCTACAAATAAATGTGCATAAACTTGGAAGACAGAAATACGTCCACTAAGGGAAACATACTTTATGTCCTATGGATTTTCTTCCAGTTTGATTTTTTACATCCAGGTTTCATGGCAAACGTAGAACCTACACAATTCTCCAAATGAACATAACATCACTACGTCCCAACATGATAACCGAGAAACTAGCAAAATGCATATGTCTTATACACTGATTGTGTGGTGTATAAAAAGGGGACGATTAACTATACATCTCGACCGGGTCCAGTGGTGGAGGCTCGGTCTGCCACAACCGTGGCCAGCCCGAGCACGGCTGGTACACGTGTCCTCTACCGACGGACGAGGCGCGAGTCATTGCCAGCATGCGTCGTGAGCGGGAGTGCCATCTTGCCTCTGCTGCCGTAGTGGTCACCAACTCTGATGCCTCGGCCTCGCCCAACAGCTCCATCACTCCGGTCGCTTCGCCAATCCAGCCGACACCTGCGTCGTAGCCGCACCATCCGCAACCGTCGGCGCCTCCGTTTCCTTCGCCGGCACAGTCCTCCTCCTACTCAGGCTCCGGCGCCGTCAATCCGCACTCCATCTACATTCTTGGGCTGTTTTGCCGTGAGCGTCAGCAGGAGCAGTTCATCGCGCTCCAGCTCGGCCTGCACCGCCCTCCTCCCTAGGGAAGTACGAGTTGCATCACCTCCTACTCCCTTGATTAGCCCTGTATGATTGAGACTGAGCTGCGTTCGTGTCTTGTTTTCTCGTCTTTCTTGTCGTCTGTCACGGCCCCTACCACTCTCCATGACTACGTTGTGTGGCTTGACGATTTACAGTCTCGGTTAGCGCCTCCTTCCACCGCGTCCACGTCCCTTGTTTACAGTCAAGTGACCGTTAGCGAACTAGCGACCCCGGTTCAGGACCCTGCTAAGACCTAGATCATCAACTCCGGGGCCACGCATCACATGACGGCCTCTTGTGAGGCCTTTAGTATGCTCGATCCTGTAGGCGATGTCTCCGGTGTCCGGACGGGCTCCGGCTAGGTGTTGCCTGACCATGGTGTTGGCATCGTTTGCTTCCGTGAACCTGCCGGTGACGTCTTTCTGACCGATGTCCTCTTCATCACTGGTCTCGAGCTCAGCCTCCTATCTATCACTGCCTTTGACCGCATGAGCATAGACGTTGTGTACTCGCGTGGTATTGGCACTGTGTCGCTGCGTCCGTTTGGTCTTGTCGTACTGAACGCCACCGCTTGTGGTAACCTGTGGCATGTACCTCGCCTCTCCTCCTCTTATTCCGTCTCCTCCTTGTCGGCTGCCACAGGCCATTTGTTTGTCACTAGTATGCTTTCTCCTCAGCACACCCGCCTCTTACACCGCCGCCTTTGCCACACCCACTCTGCCACCGTAAACAGCATGCTCCGCATCTAGCCGGCCAAGGGCCTTGACTCGGAGACTTTCCCTCTCGCGTGCCCCACTGAGTGCATTGATTGCGCTCAGGGGAAGATACACCGGTCCACGTACCCTTTGTCTTCCTCCCGTGCATCCGCCCCTTTTGACCCTGTTCACTCGGATGTCATGGACCCTCTCCCCACTGAGTCCGTCGGCCAGCATGGCCGTTATTTCCTCACTCTCACTGACGACTATTCTTGCTACCGCAGGGACTTCTGCCTTCGACAGAATAGCGATGTCGCCCGAGCCGTCTAGGACTGGCTTGTCCTTGCGGAGCGCGAGTGTGGCCGTTCTCTTCGCTGCTTTCACTCTGATCACGGTGGTGAGTACATGGGAGAGGCCTCGTCGCGTCCAGCTCCATCGGCAACTCCATCGGCAGGCCTCCTCGGCAGTCGAGCCAAATTGTGTTAAATCGAGATTGAGACCGGTCTCGATCTCGTCCGTCTCGATTCTGTCTTGTCTTGTTGTCTCGTACTGTAGGAAACGAGACAATCTCGATCTGTCTCGCACGAGACGAGAAGAGACAATGTGTCACGCGAGATCGGTACGACAATCTCGTACCACAGTATGAGTCTCGCTTTTTTTCTCCACTGAACCCTGCCACGTGTGCCAAGGTTGTTACAGCCAAGTGCGCACTGGAACTATCAGCACAGAAAAGCCAACAGATCCAGTGTGCGACACTCTGTCTAGGAACGGTCGTTGAGTCAACAGGAACATCGAAAAAACAATTTACGTAAAACAAATTCAAAACAAACTACAAACATGGTCACAATTGCACGTCGTTAATTGCGTAAAAACCTGAATCTACTTTGCGTAGAATGGTGAATTCACTCCCGTTATTTTCTTTCGTTCCACGTAACCTGCTTGCGCGTGCCGAACACCAACATGTTCAAACAGCTGGCTAGTCTTTTGTGGACATGTTTCGTGGCCGCTGGTTCAGACCTGTAGTTGTCAGGCGAGATGACACAGTGACGTAGGGTTTGAATGGTAAACCGGGGGGGGGGGGTTGCTTCAACAAAGATGTAAACTCTAGTTCTTTAAGAAAAACTTGCTCGCAGTCAGACTGAAGTCCTCGCGAAGTGGATGGGCTCCGGGAGCGCGAATCGTCGTTTCGATCACCCCTCGCAACGGTGCAACATGCGAGATTATCTCGGATGTGAGCGAGACCGAGACGAGATCGAGACGAGNAGTTGTCAGGCGAGATGACACAGTGACGTAGGGTTTGAATGGTAAACCGGGGGGGGGGGGTTGCTTCAACAAAGATGTAAACTCTAGTTCTTTAAGAAAAACTTGCTCGCAGTCAGACTGAAGTCCTCGCGAAGTGGATGGGCTCCGGGAGCGCGAATCGTCGTTTCGATCACCCCTCGCAACGGTGCAACATGCGAGATTATCTTGGATGTGAGCGAGACCGAGACGAGATCGAGACGAGCAAAATACAAATCGGTACGAGACCGAGATTTTCTTGTCTTATGTACCCGGGACGAGACATCTCGTACCGAAATGCAAAAAAACGAGTTTGAGATCGAGATGTCTCATCTCGATCTCGATTTAACAGCCCTAGTCGAGCCGCCGGCGGTCACTACCACTGCGGATGCTGTCTACATGCATCCAATGCTGTTTCTGGTTGTGGCATTGCGTCTGCAGCATCATGTTGTGCCTAGGGTCCATGTCTCTTGGTGTGTGGCCCTGTTTGGCATCACTGACCGTCGTAGGCACTACTTGGGTTCGGGTAGCCCTAACTCTTTGCTGCTATTTTTCTAGCTAATTCTGACCGCACGACTGCGTTTGCTGCGTCGGTATAATGGTATGGTCCAGTTTTCAGGCAAAACGGACGACGTCCGGATTTTGGACTGTCGGGCGTCTGGTAGGGCTCACCGAGAAAACCTGCTTGCTAGAAAATAGGTCTATGACTTTTCCTTGATTGGCTGGTTAGCTTAGTAACAAGTTTTACACTAGTGGGGGGGAGCGAGAACTTGGAAAGGTCTCCCATTGTTGCTCATTCTTCATTCCTAATGAGTTACTTTTTGTTTCCAGCTCCTTTCTGGTGCTAATGTAGTTGCCCAGAAGTTTCCTAGGTTGAGTGTGTGAGAACATGCAACCACGTGCATAAGCTACGCGACGCCATGGATGCGAAAAGCTTGCCTTCATCAATTTCGGTACAACCAAGACAGGTTATGAGAGGGGAAGCGAGAGAGTTAGCACCCGGTGAGCGTGCGCTCGCCACGGGCATCACACCCAAGTGAGCACACGCTGCCACCCGGGGGTCGAGCCCGACTGCTCGGCATAAAACAGAGACAGTGGCTACTCACCAGTGCACGGGTGAGCCCGGCACGGTAGCCCCCTAAGGATCAGCACCCGGAAGAGGTAGCTCCCCCAGAAAACACTCGAGGAAAGCAACATAATGCAGGGCACGACAGTGATAAATGTACGGGCCCAAGCATCTACCGCATCTCAGAATCAAGAGAGTCAAAGAGGATCAGACAATGACAAAATGTGTGCCAAGAGGTGTCCCTGGTCCAGTAGCAGCAGCAGCATGAGAGCGTCCATGCCTCCTGCTATGGCTGACATGCTTGTAGCTTTCCCAGGTAGAGCCATTGTCATTCAATCTGTACAGATGTGTGTAATATGTGTGGAGACAAGAGGTCACAGAATTGTGAGTGTCCAACGAACTTCAACACTCCCCCATGACCCGCAGACAACACTCCACATACAAACGAGTCTTACAAGGGAATCACAAGAGATGAAGGGGACATACTGAACCAATCAGCCTGGATCATGTGGACAGATAAGACCAACAGAGTGAACAACACCTTTGAACACATTACGACTGAGGGCCTTTGTGAGGAAGTTAGCTCTTTGAGACCATGTGTCTACCCAAGTGACCTAAATTATGCCAGCATCAATGCACTCGCAAACAAAGTGATGCTGGACATTAATGTGCTTGGTGCGTGAATGGTGCATGCTACTGTTTTCAGCGATGGTTTTCGTGCTTTGGTTGTCACAACGCAACGTGATGCAATGGATGGGTACACGCAATTGCTGCAACAGACAACATAGCCAGACAGTCTCACATGTGCCTGCACCAAGCGCAACATACTTAGCCTCAGTGGTACTGCGAGCAACACACCCTTGTTTGCCACTTTTCCAAGAGACTGCAGCGCCACCGACAAGAAAGATGTAGCCTGTTTGGCTGCGAGCATGGGAGTCATGTGCCTAGTCACTATCCGTGAAGCCGTCAACGACAACCGAGGGCTGTGCACAAAAGTACAGACCGATGCGGGGGGTGGAGAGGACATAGCGCACCACCCGCAGTGTTGCCTCAAGATGACGGTCACGGGGCCACTGGGAGAACTGGGAGAGAAAACTCACAGCAAATGCCACATCTGCACGAGTGGTTGTGGCAAGATACATCAGAAACCTAATGACACGGAGGTAGTCGGTCATATCGACCGCCTCCCCCAGTGTGGATATGTCCCGTGACTTCAGTAAGGATTGGCAAGTGGGTGTCATGGGAGTGGATGCAGTGGGGATGGAAGTAAGGAGTGGGGCAAATCGCTCCCCCAGGCTACGTACATATGCATCTTGATGGACGTGCAAGGTGCGCCGCCCCCGGTCTCGTTCCAGCTCCATGCCCAGAAAGACTCAAGCCGGACCAAGGTCCTTCATTTTGTACTTTGCCTGAAGAGGCGCCTTTGCTCCTGCGACCGAGGTAGGATCAGGGGAGGCAATGAGAAGGTCATCTACATAGACAAGGATGTCGACAAGTGGCTTGGTGGGACAACTGAGGAAGAGTGCTGGATCCACAGTGGTCCGCCTGTAACCTCTTTTTTCAAGGGTCGCTGTGATTTCTTGGTTCCAACACCGTGCTGACTGTTTCAGCCCATAGAGGGCCTTACGCAAGCGCCACACCCGGTTTTTTCCGTCTGAGAAGCCAGTGGCTGCACCATGTAAATATCCTCATCCTACCTACCATGAAGGAAGGCATTGTTAACATCCATCTGCTCGAGTTCCCAGTCATGCTGAGCAACCAGACTCAAGAGAGCTCTAGCTGTGGTGTATCGACCAACTGGGGCAAAGGTCTCATCAAAGTTGACACCGGGGATCTGAGAGAATCCCTTTGTAGTGAAACGTGCCTTGTATCGTTCAACAGTGTTGTCAGGGTTCAGTTTACTACGATACACCCACTTGGCCGCAACTGCCTTGTGTCACAAAACGGCCCCCGGGTGGAGGCAGTTCCAACGTGGCCCGACGGGTCTACTGTGCTCACGGCTATGTTTTGTGCGGTTCCTGAGTCTAAGCGTGAGCTTTCTGGTCGCCCCACGCTATCTTTCCGGGAGTTGAAGGCATTTGTGAGACAGTCACTTTTGCGAAGAGGATAACGCAATTTTTCATTAGATTTTTAACATGGACATGATTTCAACATTTGTAGGACTAGTCATGAGCTCTCCAAGGCACCAAACCGTGCGCAATTTGGATCACCGTAGCTCCCGCTACGTTAGTTGAAGCGCAGCACCCCAAACCAGCCACTCACTCGGCGGCGCGCACCACGTCGCCCGCCGAGGCGCCTTCACACATCAAGGACCCATCAAAATGCCACTCCGGAGGCGCAGATGTCCCTACGCGTAGTGGCGGCATCCCTTGCGCCTTTGGGGTCTGTTTCGATGAGTTCATTATCAATTTTGGTGATGGGGATGGATGTGGGTCGAAACCTGTTCGCGGACCTGTAGTCAGAATTTTGACGAAGTCCCCGAGTAACAAACTGTACGACTGAGTTCCGGATTCCGAGCCAGGATTACGGCTAAGTCCCTCAGTAACAAACTGCACTCCTGAAATCCGGCGGATCATCCACCGGACGTCTCGGCAGATCTTCCGGAGCAAAATCCCCAGATGGCATTTTGTTACTCGTTCTGGTCAATTATTCACCGGAAGTCGAACAGCGGGCGGCTCCCAGAACCGCCGTGCACACCCCAACTTCGGAAGCCCATATCTCCCTCGTTACTAGTCCGATTCCGGTGAAACAACTTCCTCCGGATTTAGAGACTCGTCAACGTTTAGGGGCAATCCTCCATTTTAGGATCCAAGCAATCCTCAAGTCGCCAGATTCGTCGACGAGGATTTTCCTCTCTCAGGCGGCTCGTCGACGCCTCCCGGCGCCGCACTTGGGCATACAGAGGGGCAAATATTCAACACCTTGCGACCCCGTGGGAGATCAACAAGCTCGTATACCTTGTGATCGTAAAGTGCATCAAGTTCAGCCTTCATGGACTTCTCCCAAAGAGGGGAGTCAGGGGTTATGCGCGCTGTTTGCAACGTCAGAGGCTCAGGTGGTAGAGGTGAGTGTCCAGCGGCAATAAAGCATGATGCAACGTATCCAGCCACAGATGAGGATAGAGCTGAATGGAACTCATCCTCAAAAAGGGAGTACCCCAATGTAGTGCTGGGGTGGATGATGGAAGCAGCAGTGGACACAGAGGAGACAGCAAGACCGAGAGCCCGGAGACGGGGTCACCAGAGACCACTGGGTGTGACTGAGATGGGAGGGCACGGAGGCGCCTGCCATGAGTGTAGGGTGACACCGGTGGAATGGACGGTGCACGCAAGGAAGTGGAAGAAACATCAGGTTGTGACTGTACAGCCGAAGGCGGGGAGACCGCAAGCTCAGATTGTGGAGAGAGAGCACGTGATGGAGAGACATCGCCAGGTGGGGAGACAGAAGATGCAGGTGAATCAGCATCAGGCAAAGAAGGAGGAGAGGGTGCATTGAGAGGGGCACAAAATACAGAGGGCGAAGAGGACTGAGAAGGAGAGGAGGGCAATGCCAGACTCGGTGCAGTGGACGAGGTGACGGGAGGCGACGAGGGACGCCCAGAGGAGAGCACGAAAGGCCCAAGGGGCAGAGGACCACCCCCACTCTGACAGGGCGGAGGGAGGGAGGCACCAAGGTGAGAAGTGTCACGTTCAAACAGGTGCTCAAAGAACAGGGCATCACGAGACTCGACGACGCGACATCGGGAGGGGTCCCAGAAACGCCACGCTTTGGAGAAGGGAGAGATGTCCAGAAAGAGGCAGAGCCGGCCACGAGGCGAAAGCTTGCCATCACAGTGGTCCGAGGGAACCCACACGGAGGCAAGACAACCCCAGACACAGGCAAGACGGAGATCGGCACGCTGACCAGTCCAGCGTTCGAAGGGGGTGACAGAGTGGGGAAGAGGACCATGAGGGACACGGTTCTTGACCCAAGTGATATACGACATGGCCTCAAAGGCAAAGAGAGGGGATAGGCCAGAGGCAGAAAGGAGGGATCGCACACCATCCGCAAGGATGCGATTCCAACGCTCAGAAACACCATTTTGTTGAGGAGTGTAAGGGGCAGACAACTCGACCTGGACACCACGAGAGGTGAGAAAATGAGAGGTGGGACCAAAAAACTCACCACCCTGATCACTACGAAAGGCACGCAGGGGTCTGTTGCAAGCACGCTAAACTTGCGGGAGCCATAACTCAAGAACGTCAGTGACGTCGCCTTTGTGACGAAGGGGAAAGACCCACCGATAGCGAGAGAAGTCATCGGTCAAGCAGAGGACGTACCGACCAAGGCCGCCAAGGAAGTCATTGGGTAAGGGACCCATGACATCAGCATGCACTAGGTCAAGTGGTTGAGTGGTAGTGGACTCAGAGGTGGGAAAGGGAGAGTGGTGCATTTTGCCACTGGCAGAGTCAAGACAGGTGGAAGTGCAGGGAGGAGCAAAAGTGGTCAGCCGTGGGTTGGCTGAAGGCGAAGGAGGCGCTGGATGGCAGCAGTGTGAATGTGAGAGAGACGACGATGCAGGAGATCAGTGTGCTCAGCTGACAAAGAGGGTGCAACATGAACAAGAGCTAATGCAGCGGAAGTGGAGGTCAACATGAACGGGACGCGGAACAGGCGATCACAGCGCACACCACGAAGAACAACACGGCCACAAGAACGAAGTGATATAGAGGCTAGGCCACGGCTGGATGGAAAATCCATGCCATGTTCATCAAGGGTGGTCACAGAGAGCAGGCTGACTTCAAGATCAGGCACATACAGGACCTCAAGAAGATAGACAGTACCGCCAGGACCCACGAAGCGTACTACACCAACACCCTGAATAGGGAGTAACTGGACGGAACCAGTGCGAACAGAGTGGATGGACTGAACAGGGCCAAGGGAAACGAAGGACGAGCAACAGGAGGTCATGTGATGAGTGGCCCCAGAATCTATGATCCGGAGGTCGGGCGAGGCCCGAGTGGTGGGAAGAACAAAACAGACAGCAACAGTGCCACGTGAAGAGACAGAGGCAGAACGACCAAGACGTGCAGGGTACGTATGTGGCTGCCATTCTTCAATCCAGGCACAATCATCACGCAACTCCCCTTGAACGCAACCAGAGGAACCACCGCAAAGGGTGTCCTCGGACTCGCAAACAGACACGTGCGACTGGCCACTCACACTCTCACCTCCCTGAGAGCGAAGGTGAAGAAGCTCCGCCAACCGACGTTCAAGTGTGCTCTCCTCGTCACGGCGATCAGAGGAGCGCTCTGAGGAGCAGTCGGAGGAGCAGTCAGAGAAGTGCCCGTTGTCACACACCCAGTGGGGTACGTGATAGTGAGAGGGTGGAGGTCCGTAGTACGGGGGTCCAGATGGAGGAGGAATCCAGCCCCACGGGCTGGGTGTTGGAGGTGCTGGGTGCACGGGGGCAGAGGCGGTGGAGAGGGCAGAGCCAGTGGAAGATGATGAGGAGGAGGCAGCAGTCACCACAGCAGCAGCAGAGGAGGCAGCAGCACCGGTGCGTGCCCAGTGAGCGCGCATGGAGGAGGCCAGCTGTGCATCATCACGAGGGGCAGGACATTTTGGTGCAGAGTGACCGGAGGCACCACAATTCCAGCAGGTAACGTCAGCAGCAGTGACGACCGAGTTTTTGCCACCGCGACCACCCCCATGACCTTTACCCCCTCGACCACCCCCCCGATCGGAGCCGCCACCCCCACCTCACAAAGAACCTTGAGTGGAGTGTGCTGTCGCCTGTGAAGAGGACGAGGAAGAGCAGGCTACAGCAGAGGAGGATGGGGAGGAGGTAGTGACGGCAGCTAACGCAGCGCGATGCATGCGCTTGTTCTGGAGGGCATTCCACCAGTCTGTCAGGCGACAAGCAGTGAAGTCAATGAGGGGGCCGATCCCAGGTGGGGAATCAGCAGGGACAGGCTCAGGGGCAAGACGCTCAAGCTCAGTCTGGGAGACATGAAGATACAGATCAGACAGTTCAGGGATGAGACCAGCAACGATGGAGAGACAGGCAGAAAGAGGGCCTGGAGTAGCCTTTCCCAGATCTCGCAGTAGGCGCAGACCACGCACCCAATACTCATCTGCTGTCTCATCTGCACGCATCTGCAAGGTGCTGAATTGCACTGTGAGGGCGCTTTGGGCAGCGTGCCCAGTCACTGTCTTGCGGTGGCGGATGAGCGCGTAGGCGCCAACAGGATCGCCTAGCGTGCCGCGGGAGGGGTCTGCATCGTACGTACCAATGTCGTCAAAGAGACTTTTTGGACCGGCATTGATGAGCGCACGCACAGCGCGAGCTGCCTCTGTCGGTTTTGGCACAAACGGCACCTTGGCGGGTGAGTACAAGTCCCAAAGAAGCTCACCCTGGGCCCACGCGCTGAAGCGTATTTCCCAGGATGTGAACGTGAGCTTGGGAGTGAACTGTGGTGGCGGAGTTTCAAAGTCCTTCTGTCGAGCTAGAGGCAGGGGACGGGTAAAGGCTGCTGCTGAGAGAGAGGGAGAGGAGGAGTTGGCAACGGTGTCACCAGGAGGAGCAGACGAGTCAGCTGAGGCAGAGTTTGTGGCATGCAAAACCGTGGCAAAGGTGGGAATGGTGCGCAGTTTCTCAATAACAAACTCGGCTACTGTAGCAGCTAGCTCATGCTGCGCTTCCTGTCCACGATGAAGCTCATCCTCAGCTCTGCGACGTTCTGCTTGAGCCTCACTAACGGCGGCCTGGAGGGCCTCTATGGTTTCCTCTGGTGCACGCATGATGCAGGATGGAATAGGAGCTGAGAGCGCAAGGAGGAAAGAGTGGATTTGAATGCAACGCTCACCGAGCTAGTGACGTGGTAGAAGGTTGAAGAGTGGCGGCACGACAGTTACAGCCGAGGAAGACAGAACGGCCACCCAGCCCGCGACCGCCACGGTAAGGCATTGAAGTCCTGTTGTTGTAGCTCCAGTGTCTGCAGCGGTGGCAGATGCCACGAGGACGCCGGTGGTGATGGATGATGATGCGTCACGCGGTTTGCCGGTAGGCGTAAGCACTACAGAGGCAGTGGATGCTCGGATGGAACCAACGGAACTGGAAGTGGTGTCTGCTGCTGTGGAGGCTACCGTGGAAATGGATGCAGCGGCAGCTGTAATCTGTGTGGCGATGTTGGCGGCGGCAGTTGCGAGCAGAGTGAGTGAGGTGGCTGTGCGTGCATATCCTTCGGTAGCCCTGCCAACGGCTGTCTGTGCAAGGGCACGGCAGGCTCTTGCTATTGCTGCGAAGGTGGCTGCAGCACCAGCTGTTGCGTCAAGGATAGCGCCGGCTAAGCTGATTGAGTCGGTGAGAACAGGGAGAACCGGAATGACGCCGGGAACCTCGGGTGTAGTGGATGCTGTGTCTGGTCCCGTGGCAGTAGATGGAGGAGAAGGAATGGGTGAAGCAGCAGGTTCAGGAGGTGGCGAACTGCTGGTAGGTTGCATCCTTGGCGACAAGGGTGGTGATGGTGGTAGGTCGTCCGGGGTGTAGACTTGGCGATTGACCTCCTTCCCCTCTTTCTCTGTTGCAGCGTCGAAGTCGTCCTGCCAGTAGGTGTGATCAAGCATGCGCACCCACCGAGGGGTGTCGGCGTCGTCCGCCAGTGCGGAGAGCTGAGCGGGCTGCTGGGGTAGCTAGAGCTTCTTGTTGCAGTGCACCACTCAGGTTGCAGCAGGCTAGAGACAGGACAGGGCACCGGGAAGATGAAGAGAGTGTATGTCCTTGGATGGCGAGAGTCGGAGTCACGGGTAGCTGGGGCAGACGCGGCCTCAGTCACTCCCAGGGCTGGGGAGGACAGCTGTGAGTGACTGCACGTGGTTAGGTCTGGATCCGCCGAACGACACAGATGCGTCGACGGCAGTGGCAGTCCGAGAGAAGACAACAACCAGAGGCGTGACGTGGTTGGCTCCGAGCAATGAGAAAGCTCGGAGAGGTCCGTGGGTGAGCCTGTGCTCAGACGAGCACTGCAAAACGAGGTGGCGCCATTGTTTAGCGCCGAGCAGAAGCAGAGTGTAGAGCCACTACCGCGGTGAGGTTAGGTGGCCGAGAGAGGCTCGGGCGTGCGCAGAGGCGGCTGCCCAGGATCGAGGGGTGGTGGGCGAGATGCCTCACATTGCTCTGATACCAGTGGTTACCCATACGTTTCCTAGGTTGAGTGTGTGAGAACATGCAACCACGTGCATAAGCTACGCGACGCCATGGATGCGGAAAGCTTGCCTTCATAAACTTCGGTACAACCAAGACAGGTAAGTGAGAGGGGGAGCGAGAGAGTTCGCACCCGGTGAGCGTGCGCTCGCCACGGGCATCACACCCAAGTGAGCACACGCCGCCACCCGGGGGTCGAGCCCGACTGCTTGGCATAAAACCAAGACAGCGGCTACTCACGTTGGCCCCCTAAGGATCAGCACCCGGAAAAGGCAGCTCCCCCAGAAAACACTCAAGGCAAGCAACATAATGCAGGGCACGGCAGTGATGAATGTACGGGCCCAAGCATCTACCGCATCTCAGAATCAAGAGAGTCAAAGAGGATCAAACAATGACAAGATGTGTGCCAAGAGTTGTCTCTGGTCTAGCAGCAGCAGCAGCACGAGAGCGTCCATGCCTCTTGCTATGGCTGACACGCCTGTAGCTTTCCCAGGTAGAGCCATTGTCATTCAATCTGTACAGATGTGTGTAATATGTGTGGAGACAAGAGGTCACAAAGTTGTGAGTGGCCAACGAACTTCAACAGCTAATACTGGCACGCGCACTTCTAAGTAACAAACCCAGAGCTTCTAGACTTAAGACTCTAGAGCAGCAGACTAAGGGGGCAGCAGACTTAAGCAGCGAGTGTGGAAGCTCGCACGCTGCATCAACAACGCTGCTGCTCCAACCTGTTGCCTAGGATTTCTAGCTTAGTTTTCTTCTTATAACGACAATCGATGCAAAACATGCATGCAGTGTTGACACGTGCAAAGGGGGAACAAAAACTCTTCATCCTATCATGCGCCTTGGTGGGAAACACTGACGAGGGAAGGTACGTCAGTGTTGAGCAAATGACGTTGACAGCATGTGCTATGTCCTCGAAATATTCGCCAGTTGGCGCCATAGGCATGTGGATGACAAATGGCAACGTCCACCTGGCAACATATCGCATGATCGAGATATGCTACAATTAGAGTCTGTTTGGGTGTTGACGAGGTTCACACCAGGCGTCGCTGCTGCATGTTCGGCAACGAGGCTATCTGACATCTGTTTTTGCATGTGAATCATGTCATGTTTACGTTGTTCGTTCGAAGTTGTCCCCCCCTATTCAAATGGCCAAAGAATCTAGGGGAGAAGTGATTAATCTTCCACATATTTTTTCTTTCAGATCTTGTGGTTTGCATCAAGTCACTTGAAAGACACTTCAATCGGGGTTCATTTCGACGGATGTAGAAATGGTGACTAAACTCGCTGAAAACTGGAAAGAAATTGTCTGTTACCCAATTTTGCAGAATTAATTCTTCTGAAACCGGTGTAACATGAATGTTTTTGCAATAGTGGTTGCGGCATGCATGATCTTAGGCGCTTTGAGAAATTTGGGTACAGCAGAAATGTTTTGTGTTCAAGTGAGTATCGTGGAAAACATGTGCGAGAAATGGCAACGAGAAAATTCGGAGGCCCAAACAGTCTTTATAGTGGAATTAGGCTGATAATCGAATCGGCCCCAGCGTTTGGGTTCCGTTCTCTGTTGCAACTGCGTATGCATCTGCATTCAAGCACTCTCTGCTGCTTCTGCCACGTCTGCGTTAGCAGCGGCTGATTCTGCTGCTGACACGCTTCCATCCCTGTCGCTACCTCTCCTGCCTCCCCCTGACCAGCTGCTACCGCTCCTTCAGCTGCTGCTGCTTCTGCTGCTTCTCCTGCCCCTCCCTCCTCCGCAGCTGTAGCTGGCACTCCCCGCCCGTTACCCGCGGAGGAGTGAAGGCAGACCTAACTGACTCAAGAACAATCACGACGCTTCAACCTGCCATTGCCGGCTGGCGACCGTGAGAAGTAGGAAGCTGGGCCGGCTGGGAGGCTGGGCCAGCTGGCCAGTGGATATTCTTATACCCCCATTGGCAACCCTGGCCCGGCTCACCAGATCCCTCACTCGGGGCCAAGGGCGGCCGACGGGCGATTAGGGTTCCGTGTGAGGTGCGCGTGCCTCAGGCGGGTCAACATGGACATGGCGTCTCCTTCTGTGGAGGAAGTGGCCGACGCGCTCTTTCTGGCGATGCGGCGGCACGCCTTGGAGCGACAGGCGCAGTCGCGGTCGCAGTCGAGACCGTGTGGCGTGGCATCCAGGGGTGAGAGGCCTCTGTGCTTGGCTTGTTGATCCTTTCTGTTCCTTTCTTTTTTCCCTTTGTACTCCCTTGTTTCTATGTCCTTCCCTCTCTGAAGAACGGCCGCGACGGGCTCTTCCTGGCGATGCAGCGGTGGCATTGCTTGGAGAGGAAGTCGCCAACATGAGCCGTCGATTCTAAAGGAGAGGATTCCATGCGCGTCTAAGATTTTGGCGAGAGGGAGGGATAGAAGAGCCAGAAAAAGAACTGAGCTTTTCAGCAATTTGTGTTCTGGATGAGCCAGATGGTCGCAGAGACGCAGTCGAGGCAGCGTGGCATCGCACACCCAGGAGTGAAAGCTCCGGTGGCGGTTGGTTGGCTGGTTTGGTTGGGCTTTCCCGTTTAATCCTGGCCATTTGTCTTCCACCTTCTTCATATATATATATATATGTATAGAAATATACATATGTATATGTATATATATGCATATACATATACATATACATATACATATACATATACATATACATATACATATACATATACATATACATATACATATACATATACATATACATATACATATACATATACATATACATATTAAAAATACA
>SZWC01017396.1:10346-24980 GCA_023375785.1 Penium margaritaceum
GCAGCTTCTCCACCCTCCTCCACAATGGGCAGAGGATCTCCAACTGTTGGAAAAGTATTTTTCTTGTATGTGTGCTCAATGACGAAAAGGAAGAAGGTGGAATGAGCAAAGCAAAAGGGCTAGGGGAGAGGCGCCATTCTGTCCCGTAACCCTCTGCTGCCTACTCTACGCTACCTACTCCTACTCTCTGCAGGCATCCCGTGCCCCGCCCTGTCCACTGTGTACCTGTTCATGCCAGTAGCATGTGGAAAAACTACAGAGTCTCAGTGGTTGGAAAGAGAGCCACTGAGAGCGAGACATGGTCGATGTGAGAAAGAGAGAAGCAGACAGGAAGCCGTATAGAGGACCGGGGACTATAATCAATGAGCATCTCACATCGACTACCTGAAACAGATATCAATGGCTCCAAATCTTCAGACACTCTACGAAGGATGGCTGGCGACAAGGACATGATAGACGACCATCGCAAGAACAGGGGAGGGAGAAGTGGCGCTCACATGGACAGAGGCAAACACACCCCAATTGGAGATCTATGGAGCTTGCCGTGGATCACGCTGCCAGCAGAAGCGTGTGCCCCGTCAAGGCCATTCAATCCATGACTCTGACGATTCTGTACGATTCTGTTCAGTTGTTCGTTGTTAACACTACTTTCTCTCCTCTGGTGTCACTGGGTTGTCATCTGGTGCCATTTGTGCGTGGCTGGTTCTATTCATCACACAAGTAAGTTGTGACTGGTTTGGTCACCGAGGCTAAACTCCTCAGGCATTCAACGATCCTCAATTTCTTCACCAACTCTCTATCAACCAGGAAGGGTCCATACTCAGTCTCAAGTGTGTGGAGAAGAAATTCCATCGTGCAGGTGAGGTGGAGAAGCGCACGGTCGTGGGAGCTCAGCAGCCCCGCTGCCCCAAAGTCGAACGGTAACAGCATCTTGCACCTCCAGCCACTGCAAGTCCCTGCCTTCTGACCCCTTCACGGACACAAGTGGAACCTGCAAGAGCTAGAGGACTGCGTCCCACACCACTGAGTCAAATCTCTGTAGAAGAGCTAGAGGGCCAGTGGGCCCCTGGGTCCACTGGCACTGGGCCTCCGGCAGAAGAGCTTGTGCACACAAGTCCACCCAGGGCACCACACAGAGTTGCACGAGTGTCATTGCAGCCTACACGTCCTCCGTGCGGCCCAATTGCGATAGATCCCACACATGTCATGGGAGCCACTCCTCTCTCCAGTCCTTGTGGAACTGTTGAGAACCCGCAAGGTAACCCAGGTCCACCACCGCGTCTGTGTTCCGAGGCAGCCTCTCTAGAGACTGCGGCACCACCTCCTCTGACCGCTGCTGCAGTTCGCATTTCCCTGGCTGAACTCACAGGCCTCAGAGTGCAGCCACCTCAACCGTGGCCGCCATGCAGGCCACCACCAGCTATGGGGGTCCAGGAAGGTTGCATCGTCCAGAGTCTGGACGATGCAACCTAGGTTTTCTCCCAAATAACTTGACCCGAAACATTCGGGCCGAACTATTCACTCCCAGAATGACAAAAAAGACGTGATTTCATCTCACCCCCATCCCTCACAACCCTCTGCTTCTTCTCCCCCCTCCCACCCCTCCCCCCCCTCCCCCCTTCCCTCCCCTCCTCCCCCGCCCCTACCCCCTCCCCCCCTCTCCTCCACCGCTCCCTCGTTTTCCACATTCTCTGTTCCGGTTGCCTCCCTCTGCTTTGTCTCCTCATCCTCCCCGGGCGTCTCCTCGTCCGCGTCATCCCCCTCCCCCTCCACCACCTTACCTCCACCTCCTCTACCTCCTCCACCTTCTCCACCTCCTCCACCTTCTCTTTCGCCTACACCGCCTCCACCGTGCCCACTGTCTCCTCCTCAACCTCCTCGACCTCCTCCACCCCTCCAACCCCTCCATGTCCTCCACCTCCTCCATGTCCTCCACCCCCTCCACCTCCTCAACCTCCACCTCTTCCACCTCCTCCACCTCTTCCACCTTGTCCATCTCCCCCACCTCCTCCACCTCCTCCACCTCCACCTCCTCCAACAACTCCACCCCCTCCTCCACCACCTCCACCGCCTCCTACTTGGCCATCTCCTCCTCCGCCCAAGTGGTCTCCTCCCTCTTCTCTCCCTTTACGTCCACCTCCACCCCCACCTCTACCCCTAGCCACATTGGGGCGGCACTGCTCGCCCCCACCTCCACCTCTGTCGCTCCCCCTCCTCCTCACCGTCGGGTCGCTGAGGCTCCGGGCCCTGCTCCACACTGGGTGTCCTTTGATGGTGTCATGGAGCTTTGCGGATCCCGGTTGGGGGGAGATGGGGTGGTTCTCTACGATCCGCAAGGGGTGATCATCAGCTCGGCCTAGCAGCAGCTTGGAGGGCCATCTACAAGCAACGAGTTTGAGTATCTTGCTGTCCATCTCACATTCAGCCTGGCCAAAGCGGCAGGGGTGCGCCACTTACTGGTTTTGGGTTACTCTCAGCTGGTGGTGAATCAGTTGAAGGGGCGGATTTGGATCACCATGGAGCGCCTACGCCGCAGGCGTGATGCGGTGTGGGAGGCCAGCCGGGGGATCCCAAATATCACTTATCACTGGGTCCCCCGAGAGCGGAACCAGGTTGCCGACTGTCTGTCTAAGTTGGGGCTGGCGCTCCCAGCAGTGGGTACAAGTGAGTGCCCGAGCATCCCAGAGGAGTTGCGGGGCCTAGGCAGGCTGGCATTGCTGGAGGTCTTCGATCTTGTGAGGGACGGCCTGGGTGGCCTTGTCCTCGGCCCGCGACAGGTGGGTGGGAGGGCACCAGGATCTCTTCATTCGCGTGGCATGGGAGAGCATTGCCAGGGTGTGTTGGGAGAGTTTGGGGAGCGTTCTCAAGAGTGCGAGCAAGGAATCTCTCATCTCGGCACCAGTGGTCAAGAGGCTGGTGTTACGGAGAGCTGCGACGTCGCATGGTAGCTGTCTTTGAGCGCTTCATGTCTTGGGCGGTTCAGGAGGGTCTTGAAGCAGACGCTCGGCAGCTTCGTTGGATGCTCCTTCTCCACATCCAGGTGTTGCTCTGCCAAGTGCTCTCGCCAGGGGAGCAGGCGCATGGGGGTGATGGCACCTGTGGGAGCCGGGCACAACCGTTACCGGCTTCAGGCTTTAGTGCTTCAATGACAGCAAGGGAGAGATAGGCTAAGCCTCGTCTGGAGAGTGAGGTCACTATGGAGAGGTGCAAACGGTTTGGACAAGGGGACTAGGCAGGTCTTGTGGAGGAAGCAATGGAGTCCAGTCGGTCGGCCTACCATCCAGCTCCACCTGCACGGCCGACCACACGTCTCTCATCCTCACAGCAGCATGCAGCACAAGAGCAGAGGCTGAAGCAAGCTNCCCCCCATGATGCGCCTTTGGCCTCTTGGGTCAAGTCTTTCGCTTCTTCCGAGGGCTTGCAGCTTGATGCTGTCACAGAGGAAATGGTTGTGGAGGCCTTGCGAGAGGCACCGCGGGGTTCGGTGTCGGCTCCCGAGGGTCTGACCTGCGACATGTTGCGCGACCTCATTCTCGATACTTCGGGCCGGCTCGAGTCCTTGACTGCTGTGGCCAAAGTCATACCAGCAGGACAGCTACCCGCAGGGGCAGCCACATTCTTGGGTCGCAGCAGATTGATTCCGCTGCTGAAGAGGGAAATGGAGGATGAGGAGGTTCATCAGATTGCAGTTGGTGAGGCCTTGTTCAGGCTGGCGGGCCGGGTGCTGCTGCTGTGTGACAGGGAAAAGATGAGGGGAGCAATGCAGCCCCTCCAGTTTGGCGTGGGGGTGTTGGAAGGGGCCGCGTTGCTCGTGCGGGGGGTGTGTGCCATCTTTGCGGCTCTCCGTTTGTATTAGCTACTCCGCCTGGACATTCGCAATGCTTTCAATGAGGTGGAGCGCAGCGGTATGTTTGCAGCAGTGCAAGATCGAGGGTTCTTCTTTTGGATTCCTTTCCTTCGCCAATACTACTCCTATCCAGGCCACCTATTGTTCTTTGGGGTGAGCGTGCCGGCAGTGTTGGAGAGCCCACGAGGAGTGCGTCAGGGTGATCCGCTGGCAGCTGTCCAGCGCTGGCATCCGTCAACGGTGTTGCATCCGCGACTACTCCCTCCTTTGTGGGGGACTCGACATGGGGATGCCAGGGGATCCTTCTGGACTCGACCGCAAGCCTTAGCCTCTGGGCCCACTGGCCTTGTCTGACCTGTGCTATACAGACCCTCTTCAGGAGGATTAATTTCCTTTCCGTTGTGGGAAAGTTTCCCCCTCGTCTTTCCCTGCTTTTCCGTTCTTCCTTCTTTGCATGTGTACTTTCTTTCCACCCTATTGTACCGTGGGTGGCGGCATACTTATACCACGTGCTTGTGCTGGTCTGTGGCAGCATTATCTCTTTCCCTTCATAGGAATTGTTTACAAAAAAAAAAAAGAAACCACTGTCTGCACACTCCACTTGTAGTAGTGACGTTGGCCGAGAGAGCCAAAGAAACTGCCAATGGCAGTTTTATGTGCTTTCAATGTTTGGAGTTCTTGCATGATGAATGCAGGCATGACTCTTGAAGATGTGAGTGCATGCATTCATACGGTGCCATGCATGCATGTACATCATGTACATCAGTTCATAGCTTCCATCTGTGCCACAACATGGAACGAAAGCTTGGAGATGATGTTTCTGCACAGAAAGTGAATCCTAAATCATTCTCCAGCTTCCTCAAATCTTCTGTCTTCCGTGACGTGCAGCGAAACCCAAACCTACAGCAGGTGTTTTTGGCATCAGATGTGACCGCAGATGGCACATCGCCGTCGTCGTCGTTCAACATCTCGTCACACCCTCATGGTGAAGCCATTGTGCAAAGCAGAAAGGTGTGTGGGCATGTTGAGCTTCCACTGTCAAACTTCATGTTTGATTTTTTCTGTAAGTCTTGTACGCTAACGTCAACATGTCAAACGTAGTCAGTGGATATTCCTTCTATCAGAAGGTGACACAACCATCATGGAGAAGGAGCAAGCCATTCACGCATCCTCCTTTGTTCCCTAAAATGGACAAGGTCAAACAGTTATTCAATACTCCAACTGTAAATTCCCTAACACACCCTTGTACGCCCTTGACACCCCATCACTTGGTCTTATCGCCTGTACACTCTTACATACCCTTGTGCATCCACACAACATTCTTGCACGCCTCCACACGTACTTACAAGCCCTAACACAGCCTTACACACCCGTGCACACCCATTAACACCCTTACACGCCCATACATACCCTTGTATTCCCTAAGACGCCCTTGCATTCCCTTACATGTCCTTAAACACCATTGCACACCCTTGCATGTCCTTGCATGTCGTTACACACCCTTCCACACCCTTACACACCCTTACATGGCCTTACATGTCCTTTCACACCCTCACATGTCCTTTGAGGCACTTACACACCCTTGCATGCCCTTAGACACACCCTTAAAAATCTCCTTACATGATCCTACACGCCCTTACGCACCCCTCTCACACCCTTACACTCCCTTAAGAAATTCAGGCTGTGGCACACAGATGTAGGAGGTTGTTCGAAAGCCCAGCACCAGAATTTTTTGCTTCTATTTTTTAAGTCCTCATTCGTGATAGAAAACCGCCTTCTTTTTTTTCTTTTTTTTTGTGAATAGAAAGCAAGTCTTACAAATAGGTTGTAAAATGCCTTCTTTGGGCACGTCAAAAGACATGACTGAGCCAATGCTGCGGCATGGGCATGTCGGTGGCAACCCAACACACAAAAGTGGGAAGATGCTTTGGCATGCACATTGAGATAATTCTGAGGCCGGTAGAGCTCGTCTTCCCTGGGGAGCCTTTGCCAAGGGCGTTGATTTAGAATCAAATCTGAAGCCGTGGTCGCTTCCAACGACAACCAACTTCTGCAGACTCCACTTTTAAGACAATCAAGTCAGCCAGCATAACCCCACTCGGTCAATCCATTGGAATTAGAGAAAAGTAAAACCTGGCTTGACAGTTCCCCAAGCCGGCCAAACTCTCCATTGGAGGAGCCAGGGCTGTGGCAACTTAGCGTGGAATGGCTGAACTGCCTGTAAAGTGAAAGCTCCACATGAAAAGACGTGTTCTTCTGGTTTTGTCCTTGCTCTCCATGTCCAACCCCCNCCCCCCCCCCCCCCCCCCCCCCCCCGGGCCGCTAAGTTGATGAAATTCAAGCCAGCTCTAGAAAAACTGCCTTGAAGACCGGCCAAAGTCAACTAAAGTTGGCAAGCTGACTGCAACGATGACTCTGAAGCGTGCTCACATGGTGTGGCATGCGCTGATGTTTCAGGCGGTGCTGCAGCCAGAAACTCGTGATACATTTCTTCTGTAACTCTGGCAGAACGCCTTTTGTCAAGAGAATCATAGCACTGACGAATGCTCACATGGTTTGGTAAGTGCACTTGGTAGACGGGTGGTGCACTTGGTGGAGGTGATGCTGAAGCTGGCGCCATGGGCTACACAGATTCTAGAATTTTTGCAAAACATCTGATGACAGGATTGATGTTTTCTTTAATTTGACGCATTTTCCACTTTTGTGGCGTGTGCAGTTGTTGGAGCTGCTGCTGAAACCAGTCACATGGGCGTCGGTGGTGGACGGGTGGTCGCGAGTCGACACAGGAGTGCAGGTCTGTGTGAAAAATCATCTTGCGGTAATCATTTGGTATACTCTGTGTGGAAGATATGCATAGGAAGGATTAAAATGAAAGGCATTTCGGTGGAAGGCGTTGCAAGGTGTTTGAGTGCGAAGGCCGGGTTTGAGAATGTTCTCTCCTCCACCTTCCACCTGAACAAGCATCGCAATATGTCGTAGGACAGCAGGACAAAACATATCATGCCAAGGAGGTTGCTTGTGTGTGTGTGTGTGTGTGNTGTGTGTGCGAGTATGTGTGCGTGTGTACATACATGGGTGCGTGTGTGCACGCATGTGTGCGTAGGTATGTGGGTGGGTGTGTGTGTGCGCGTGTCTTTGTGCATGCGTGCATGCATGAGTTGTTGTATGCATGCAAGCGTGCATGTGTCTGTGCACGTCTTTGTGCGTGTCTGTGTGTGCGTGTGTTCATGTGTACGTGCGTCCATCCTTCTGTGTTTGTTTGTGTGTGTGTGTGTGTGCGTGCGTACGTGTGTGCATGCATGAGTGCATGGATGCATGCATGCACACGGACGTGCATATGTGTGTGCATGTGTGCGTGTGTGCGTGTGTGCATGTGTATGTGCATGTGTGTCATGTAGCCTTGTACCTCTAGAACACACTAGAAATCTATGGCATACGCTCGTGCAGTGTGCTGGGGCTTGGTTTGGCTTGGCGCAGTGTGGCGTGGTGTAGCGTAGCGAGGCATGGTGGGGCGTGGTGTTGCGTAGAATGGCGTGGTGTAGCGTGGAGTGGTGTGGCATGGAGTGGAGTGGAGTGGCATAGCATGGCATGGCCTGGCGTGGCATGGCGTGGCATGGCGTGGTGTGGCGTGGCGTGGCGTGGCGTGGCATGGCGTGGCGTGGCGTGGTGTGGCTTAGCATGGCGTGGCGCGGCGTGGTGTGACGTAGCTTGGTGTGGCATGATGCGGTGTGATGTGGCGTGGCATGGCGTGGGGTTGCGTGGCGTGGCGTGATGCTGCGTGGCATGGCGTGGCTTGGCCTGGCGTGCTGCTATGCATCGTGGCTTTGGGTTGGGATGCCGTTGTGTGGCATGTCATAGCGTATTGTGGCATGGTGTGGCATCACATGGTGTGGTGTGGCGTGGAATAGCACGGCGTGGTGTAGCATGGTGTGACATGGCGTAAGAAGGTGTATCATAGCACAGCATGGTGTGGCCTGACCTGGCATGGACTGAGGTGGCATGGGGTGCCATGGGATGCAAGGGGTTGCCGTAGCATGGCGTGGGACGACAGAGCACGACGTGCTGTTTCATGGCCTAGCTCCATAATGCACAGTGGGGTGTAGCATGGTGTGGCGGGGGTGGTGTGTGATGGCATGGGGCAGAACGGCATGCTTTGGATTTGTATGGTGTGGCGTGTCATGGCTTTGGTGTGGTGAAGTTTGGTGTGATTGTAATTGGTGTAGTCTAGTTTGGCGTGGCATGGATTCGTGGATCGAGGTGCAGAGGGGAGGGGTGAGGGGGGCGGGGCTGGCCATGGTTTGGCTTGGCAGGGTGGAGTGTGGCACAATGTGCCGCTGCACAATGGTGTGTTGCAGCAAGGTATCGCCTTAGAAGAAATGGCATGGTGTGCCTCAGAGAGGCATGGCCTGGCATGGCTGCTGATGACATGAGTTGAGAATGCGGGAGGGCCTGTCTTCAGCGTTATTTCATGAACCCTTTATCAACAGTGCATTTGCTTTGATTCCTTGTCCTTACCATGCTCGTGTTGGTTGGCTGAGCAGTGCACTGAACAAGCCACTCTGCATGTGAAGATATGTTCAATCATCTTATCATCTTGATTTCCTTTTAGCTTCATCATTGCTTCGGTTTTTCTTTCCTTTGCACATGTGTTGTTTTCTGTTGTAATGATGCAGGGCATACTAGACAAGCTGGTGTGCATTCGTGCACCGGTTTTTCTGTATGCACCGTCCAGGTGTGGCGCTGGACTTGGCTCGTTCACTGGTGAAATCGTTCACAGCAGAGACCGCATGCAGCCACTCCAGCAGCAGCAGATGCAAAACAAGACTGGGAGTCGTCCAGCAGCATTGTATACCATGCGGTGGGATCAGCCATTACAGTGGAAGGATTAGGGTTCATGATTCTTCTATGAACCGTTGCAGTGAAAGGGATGCCATAAGCTGGTCAGGGCCGCAGGGTTCTGTTTCTGGTTTCCCTTGGGGTATTCTTCCTTGCCTTGTTCTCTTTCTTGCCATGGTGGCCTTTCCCCATGACATGTCTCATGTCCGCCCCTTCTAGCCTCAATCCTCCGGTGACTGTGCAAGTGGACTTCACTAATTTTGTCTCACTGGTGCTATTATGTGGAACCGTTTTCTTTGTATAGACTAGCTGAAGTTGAAGACCATGATTTGCACCTCTCACACGGTGGGGGTATAGCTACCCCGCTTCAAACACATGGCAGGCCCTGCAATACACTTCATGGCCTCATGACTGACATGTCCTCAACAAAGCATAGAATTCCATGCAAATCACAAGGGATGTCGTGCAATTTGCAACTATTTGTTGTTGCGACCGAGTAGGTGGGCCTGGAATTGAGAGGGCCTTGCAGCATGTATCTGTGGCATGCTTAAGCCTTGGACAGCAGCAGACCACAGCCACCACCATCTACTGTGACAACATGAGCGCCATTGCTCTGACGAAGAACGCCGAGTTTCACACCCGCACCAAGCACATCGACCTGCGGTACCACTTCATCCGCGAGCTCGTGGCAAAGCAGGTGGTGCAGATCAAGTTCTGCCCTTCAAGCATGATGCTGGCAGACTTTCTGACCAAGCTGCTGGCAGCGCACCGCTTTCAGCAGCTGAGGGGACGGTGTGGACTTGTGTGATTTTTATTCTCGCAAAGTGGGAGAATGATGGATATGAGAGTGCCAGAAAGTGACAAAAACAGGTTGCTCGATAAAAATCATCTGGCATAATAGTTTCTTAGAGGATGTTTCAAAGGTTTCAACACACTTTACGGAAGTCGATTCGGAGTCCGTTTGAGTGAGGTATGGATTTCCATAGTTTGGAGATCATGGGTCGGGTTCGACCTGAGCACTTTGAGCTCAAAAGGCGGCAGGATTATTGGCCAGGACGGCTGAGAACGGCCTTCAAGGAGAAAAGGCGGCTGGAGGACATCCAAGAGACTTCAAGGAAGGTGTAGACAATTATTGTTGGTAGTCCAAGTGGTGTGAGACATAATTCTCTTGTGTGACAAGGTGACTGCCGCTCATCCCGCAAGGCCAGGAGAGTGTGCTAGAGGATAGACTTTGACAGAGTGTATCTCAGTGCTGCCTAGGCCAAATGAGGTATATAAGGGCTTGTTAGAAATATGTGACAATGTACTTTCTCACTCAAGAGTCGATTCAGACATTCATGTTCTCTGCAAACCTACATTTTCTTCCGTAATTTCTGTCTGTGTAACCTACAACCCCCTCTCACAAACAGTTGCTCATGCCTAGGCGGCTCTTAGTGAGCCTGATCACCTCCCTGAGGGCTGCCCCAGTTTCCATCACTATTCACTGTTGTGACCTGATCATTTTTATCGAGCAACCCAGTTTGGTCACTTTTTTTGGCACCCCATGTCCAAGAAGGGAGACCACAAGAAAACCAGCTCTACTGAGAGGGGTGCTAGACATCACTACTGGATGGACCCAGAGAGGCACTACAGAGGGCAGAGGAGGAACAAGAAAAATGGATGCAGATCTAGAGGGTGTGCACAGAGGAGGGAGAGGAAGTCAACTAGATGCCACAAGTAGAGGCAAGTAGCAGCAGGCGCGAGGGGGCACGGGTGGGTAGGGAGAGAGCAGTGGTCACCAATGGAAGTGCATGTGGCAATGGGCAGATGGGTTACAGTGGGGACGACTGTTTTGTGTAGAGGTCCTTCTTCCCCTTGTCTACTCACGGATCCCAGCATGTGCAGTGGTTACCATTCGCCCGATGGTGCCAGTGCCCATGGTGCGACAAACCTCCAACTTCATGAACGCCGCAGGTCCTCTCCTGCTCCAAGCGATGCCGAGCCTCATCCTCAAGACGTGACATAGCATAGGCATGGCATAGAGAATTATGGTTAATCATACTATTTTAATACACTACTGTACGTTTGTCTGAACATGTGTAGTATCTTTACTTGGAAGTTAACATAGGTGAATACACTTGTAAGACCATTAGTTCATTTGTGAACAGAGCGGTAGTACGTGTAAAAATACTTGTAAACATTTTGATTTCAATATGTCTGATACATGTATGAAGAACCTCACTATGTACGCTTTATCTTTTTGGTTTCCAATTCATATCCTTCAATGTTTACGTGTGTCAAATTTCCTGTTGTAAATGTTCCCTAATAATTTTATGTGCGTAAGCGGTGACTTTGCTTCTTTAAAAAAGTCATTGATGAACTTACTTGATGTTCGGGTCAGGATGTCAAGCCCATCTTCCCCAATCCCCCCGAGTGCATTGGGGGAGTGTATTTTGATGTGTAGCTGGTACACAAATAGATAAAAACTTGTGTGTTTTCCATACATTATCTCCACAGAATATACAAGTGTATCAAAGTACCGACCCCCCCAATACACTCTCCAATACAACCCCCCAATATCGTCGAGACTTGGGGGGGGAGGGGGGGCATCGAGCCCCTCTCCAAAACCCCTGGAGTGTATTGGGGCAGCGTATTGGGATGTGTAGCTTGTACAATAAGAGAAAAAACAGTTGTTTTTTCTCCATCCTTTATCTTAAAAATATTCACAAGTGCATGAAATACCAAACCCTCAATACACTTTCCAAGATAATCCCTCCAATACACTCACGACCTGGGAGGGAGAGACGTCCAGCCCCCCTCCCTCCCCAATACCCCTAAGTGTACTTGGGGAGTGTATTGGGATGTGTAGCTAGTACACGAAGAAACAATTCTTGTATTTTTTTCATGATTTATCTCTGTAGAACACACATGTGCATGAAAACACCAACTCTTCAATACACTCTTCAATACACCCTTCAATATGCTCTTGACTTAGGAGGGGGTGGGACGTCTAGCCCCCCTTTCCCGAAGCCCCCAAGTGTATTGGGGGAATCAATTGGGATGTGTAGTTGGAACAAAAAGAAAAAAATAAGTGTATTCATCATACTTTATCACTGCAGAATCCACAAGTGCATTAGGATACCAACCCTCTAATACACTCTCTGATACACCCCAGCAATGTACTCGCAACTTGGGAGAGGGGGATGTTGAGCCCCTTCCCCAACCTCTCAAGTGTATTAGGGGAGTGTGTCAGGAAGTGAAGCTGGCATAGGAAGAAAAAAAAAACACTTCTAAGTTTTGTTTCCAGTATTGGGGGAGTCTATCAGGGAGTGTATCCCAAACATACACCAAAATGTACATAAGTGCATTAATACACGTGTATTGAATTTCCGCCTTCAAGATACACTACCAAACACACCCTCACAATACATTTGGACTACGTAAGGGGGATGAGAAGCTCGAGCGTCGAAAAAAAATCCTTGTGACCATGTAACATTCTGCTTGATCATCATGAGTGCCAGAAACACGAAACAACTTTGCATTGTATGTTGCCAGAATCAGGTATAATTCAGGGTCATTAGCATAACTACAAACGTAACGTTAACTATCCAAAAATCACAAAATAGTTAATCATGTGAAAAAATATGTGTGAAAAGAGCATTAAACAAGTTATCTAGAAAACATGTTTTGAACACAATTTTGGGCATCCATTTATTGATCAATTTTTGATAAATTCTTGTAGTCAAAAACATAAAGAGACTGAAAACATGAATTAAGCCAATAATTAAGATATGAAGTGTGTGCATTTTGGGTGATTGGGCATAAAGGGATGCAGATGCCAACTGGGTGAGATTGCTGGCCACCCGGTTCCTTCAGGGATAGTGGGAGGAGCTCTGGATAGAGGCCATTTCCCATAGATGCCATGCAAGACGCCCACCACCACCAGGCCTCTTGCACCACGGAAAGGAGGAGGCAAGGGAGCAGCAACTGAAGAGGGCAGTGACAAAGTTTCACTGAAGGAATACGTCTAAGGCATGCGATGCCTTGGAGATAACCTCATTGGCACCGCGTGGACCTGAGGTATTGGCGCAGCTACAAGTGAAGCACCGGACAAAAGATTACCCAACTCCATCATAGATAGCAAAGATGGCACAACAGGCTCCTATGGAGTTCCAAGATGCAGATGGAGTATGGAGGGTTGTCTTGGACAGCAGCAAAGGTACGGCGATGTGGCCGTTGGGGCTTATGGTGGGCCAACTTTGTCAGGCGGTGGTGAGGGAAAAGCACCTCACCAGGCTATTGGTGCAGCTAATCACCTCTTTTTTTCAAGGGCGCCTCCATCCTACAACTTAAGGTTTCTTCGCGGCAAGTAGGCTTATTGCCTTGGCAAAGTCTGATTGGGGAGTGCGGCCGATCGCGGTGGGGGAGGCGATTCCACGCTTGTTGTGGAGATGAATGGTGCACACGGAGAGGAGTGACTTGGATAGGGCTTTGGCATCGCTACAGTAGGCAATGGGAGTGTCGGAAGGGGGTGACACAGTGGTCCACAAAAAAATGGACCAGCAGGACCAGCAGGCGGAGTGGGGCATGCACAATATCAATGTGAAGAACGCATACGACTTGGTTGAGCAGGCAGCCATCTTTGAGGCGGTGCGGGGGAGGAGTTTTCAGCGGTTGATCCTAACACTGGCCCTCTTCTACGACCAGCTCTCGGAACTATACTACTAGGGAGGAGCTCATCCGTGTGTGCTTTGATCACAGAAAGGGGTTCGACAAGGAAACCCCATCAGTCCCTTTCTCTATGTGTTGGCACACCAGGAGGCACTGGAGGCTGCACAGGCAGCCTTCAGCCATTGGGGGGACAGGACGGGTGCTGGCATACTTGGATAACACATGCCTGCTGGGTCCGGTGCAGGAGTTGGAGGTGACATCTACAGTGCTACAGAGGGGATCTGCGGTGGTGGGAATGGAAGTTTAGCGCTGCAAATTCCAGATGTACCCACTGGCAAGGGCAGAACTGGTGCCGGGAGGTAGTGGGGGGATTCCAAGATTGATGGATAGGATGGTTATCTTAGGGAGTCCGATCGGGATGGAGCACTTCTCCCAAGAGCATCTGGATGTGGCAGTACACGAGGTGGAGGAGATGTCATCTACAAGCCGGATGCCAAGGCTGTGTTTAGCATCATGAGGGAGTTTATCACATGCTGGCTTCAGCATCTCATGCATTTTATGCCTCAACAAAGAGGTAGACCAATTGATTGTAGCAATTTGACAAGAAGGTGGGTTTGTGTCTCCGTCAGCTGCTGTGAATCGAGGATGTATAGGTGACCAGGGAGCTGTAGGTAGTGATCCATGCCGAGCGGCAGGCGCGACTTTCGATTCGGTTGGGGGACCTCGCCCCCTCTTGTTTTTATCCAGCCAACTCTAGTCCTGGCATGCGGTGAGATGCCTACTCCATGCATTGGGGCGTGAGGGATTTGGAGAGGGCAAGGGAGAAGGACGGAGACTAGAGTTGAAGCACAAGTGTGCGGACCTTTGCAGATTTATGAGAGCGGACAGTACAAGGGTTTCTGGACGAAGTGAAGGGGAAGGTTCCAGAGTTGGTAGAGTACGAGCGAGGGAGCACCAAGTGCCTTTTTTAGGACCTGTATGATACAGTCCACAAGTGACAGCTTGGGGAGCTTCGCTCGATGGTGGCAGCAGACCGGGGAGAGGAGGAGGCACTCTCATGGTTGCAGTGGCTGGCGGCGATCCAGGGGGAGAACAACAGAGACTGGCTATTGGGACATCCTCGGGCCGTTAACGACTACTTCTACATGGCACCGGAGGATTGGAGAGTGGCCTGCACGTTCTGCCTGAATCTTCCGATTGCACACTTGTGCCACACACCGGTGTCTACCTGTGCAGAGGGGAGCCAGTACACCCATTTTGCCCACAGCAGGCCCTCTGTTGTGTCCAGGGGGGGGGGGGGG
>SZWC01017396.1:30967-46386 GCA_023375785.1 Penium margaritaceum
GCACTTTACGGAACTCGATTTGGAGTCCGTTTGAGTGAGATATGGATTTCCAAAGTTTGGAGATCATGGGTCGGGTTCAAGTGACGACCTGAGCACTTTGAGCTCAAAAGGCGGCAGGATTATTGGCCAGGACGGCTGAGAGCGGCCTTCAAGGAGAAAAGACGGCTGGAGGGCCTCCAGGAGACTTCAAGGAAGGACTATCCCATGATTATTTATCGTGCAGGTCGTGGGAGACATTATTCTCATGCATGACAAAGTGACTGCCGCTCATCCCGCTAGGCTAGGAGTGTGCTAGAGGGTGAACTTTGACAGAGTGGATCTCAGTGCTCCCTTGGCCAAATGAGGCATATAAGGGCTTTTTAGAAAGCTTTGATGATTTAATTTCTCACTCAAGAATCTATTCAGACATTCGTGTTCTTTGCAAACCTACAATCGCTCCCGTAATTTCTGTCTGTGCAACCTGCAACCCCCTCTCACAAACAGTTGGTCCTGCCTAGGCGGCTCTTAGTGAGCCTGATCACCTCCCTGAGGGCTGCCCCAGTTTCCATCAGTGGTATCAGAGCTAGCTCTGATACCACTGAACACAGTGGACCTTGCACAAGGGCCCATCCCCAGTGGTGCTTGGTCCTGCTTTGCCGATTGGTTCTGCTTGGCGTGCCGAGTGGGTTCGACGCCGTTTTTCTAACTGTGTGAGGCGTAGGCGTAACATGCCTTCCTCGTCACTGGCATCTTCGTCTGNCCCTCTCACAAACAGTTGGTCCTGCCTAGGCGGCTCTTAGTGAGCCTGATCACCTCCCTGAGGGCTGCCCCAGTTTCCATCAGTGGTATCAGAGCTAGAACAAGGCTTTGTCTCATCCTTGAGGCATTCCTTGCACCCTGTTGTGTGAGAGAGCCGTTGGTGGGCTGAACGCTGCACGACCATGGCTACATTCGCTTCTGTGGTGGCCGGCGTCAACATCGCCAAGTTCGAAGGGAAGAACTTCTTCAACTGGAGCAACAACATGAACATGGTTCTGATGGAGAAGGGTCGCTGGAGCCAGGTGGATGAGAAGGAGAAGGAACCAGCAGAAAGTTCCCTCTCTCCTGTCGAGGCCCGTACCTACCACGAGAAGCGTGACCGCGCCCTCGCCACCATCTACCTCCACCTCGCCGAACGGCAGCAACTCCTCGTCCGTGGCATCCTCACGCCAAAGGAGGTTTGGAAAAAGCTTGAGGCCACTTATGCTTCCAAGTCAATCCTCATGAACATGCAGCTGCGTCGTCGCTTTCACACTGTGAAGATGGATGAGTCCGGATCCATGATTGACTACATCAACATGGTGAAGTCTCTCTGTGACCAGCTTGCTGCAATTGGACCCTGTCAAGGAGCGTGTGCTCATGCTAACCATCCTCTCTGATCTTCCTAGCAGCTACACTCCTCTCATTATTGCCCTGGACCAGCGCGGCGACAAGCTCCCTCAACGATGTGGACGAGAGCCTACTGTTTGAGGAGGAGCGGCGCAAGGGAGAGGAGGGCGGAAGCAGACTGGACGTTGCCCTCATCACCAACTCTGGTCATGGGGGTGGTGCTGCACCAACCAGGGGTAATGGCGGAGGAGGGAAGAAGAAGGGGAACTGCCACTATTGCAAGAAGCCGGGCCATTGGACGCGCGAATGCCGGAAGAAGAAGGTGGACCTTGCGACTGGAGTGGGAGTGTGAAAACCGTCCGACGCTTCTTTGAACGCAGCAGATTGGGAGAGTGGATTCGTGACCACCATCTGGGTCCTGCACGTCTTTGACAACACCGCCTTGTTCTGGATCATCGACTCGGGAGCCACGCGGCACAAGACGTGTCACCGGGAGTGGTTTGTTGTCTACACCGTCATTGAGCCTCGTCGGGTGTACATGGGGGACAACCATGTGCAAATGGCGGTTGGGGAGGGTGAGATTGTGTTTTGTGCTTCCGTTGAGGGTAAGCACGTGGAACGTCGTGTGAAGGGGGTGCTCCATGTTCCGGGGCTGGCGGCTAGCCTCCTCTCAATCTCATCTCTCATCTCCGAAGGCATGCAGGTTTGCTTTGAGAATGGTGGCTACACCATCTCTGCCCGTGCAGGCCGTGTGCTTGCAAAAGTGAACAAGGAGGACGGTCTTTACTGCCTCTGCGTGGCGTCGGAGAAGGAAGCCGACTCTGCGTTGGCAGCGAGAGAGGGAAAACACGACATCGGCCTGTGGCACCACCGGCTCGGTCACCTTGGCTTTGGCGCCATCATCTCCATGCAGCAGATGGTCCACGGCCTGGAGCACAAGGGGGTGAAGCAGCCTGGTGCATCAGCTTGTGAGAGCTGCATTGAAGGGAAGCAAGCCCACGCTTCTTTCATGGGGGAAGGGAAGGGGGTGGCTGAGCTTCTCTCACTCGTTCACTCTGATTTGTGTGGTCCCATGCCATCACAGTCCTTGTCCGGCAAGTTGTACTTTGTCACGTTCATTGATGAAAAGTCAAGGAAGACGTGGGTGTCCATCCTGGCTGGCAAGGATGAGTGCTTTGATGCTTTCAAGGTGTGGATTGCTGCTGCACAGAATGAGAGTGGCAGGCGGTTGAAGGTGCTTCGCACCGATGGTGGAGGAGAGTACCTCTCCAACGACTTCCGCACCTTTCTAAGCGTCACGGGATCAGGCATGAGGTCACCCCACCTGGAACACCGCAGCTGAACGGCGTGGCTGAACGCGCGAACCGCACGCTCATGGAGCGTGTTCGCAGCATGCTCAAAGACGCGGAGCTACCGCCAACCTTTTGGGCGGAAGTGGTCAACACTGCCGTGTACGTGAAAGACCAGAGTCCCACGCGCACCGTGCCACTGATGACACCGGAGGAGGCATGGACAGGACGCAAGCCAACAGTGACATACCTGAAAGTCTTCGGGTGTGGCGCATTTGTGCACGTGCCTGCTGGCAACGGCAACAAGCTGGAAGCAAAGTTGGTGAAGGCGGCCTTCCTCGGCTACAACACCATGGGATACCGCCTCTACAACCTCACTCCTCGCAAGATCATCCGCAGCCGCGACGTCGTCTTTCAAGATCACGTGAAGGGCTGGACTTGGAGCCCTATGACTGCCATTCCACTTGCTCCCACACTTGTACCTGAAGTGGGAGAAGTTCCGGTAGCAGAAGAGGACAGTGCGGAAGATGGCGGTGACAGCGGTAACGACAAGTAGGTGGAGGGAGCTGAGAAGGAGAAGGAGCCAGTAGCAAAATCTGATGAGGAGGAGCAACAAAGCAACAGACAGTAGCTACCACGACGGTCTGTACGCATCAACAAAAGTGCAGATGGTCTTGTGGAGTCGCTGAGGCGATCCGAGCGTCTCGCAAGCAAACAGAGGCCAGTGGAGGAGTTGGTAAACCTGTGCACCGTTCCACCACCAACGGAGTCGTCTAAACTCGAGCTTCTCTTCCTCACAGTCACCGATGACCCAGCCACATTTGATGAAGCCATGCGCAGCGCCGAGGCGGTAGATTGGCGTGCCGCAGCAGATGAGGAGTATGGTGCGCTCATGAAGAACGGCACTTGGACTCTCGAGGAGGCTCCACGCGGCAGCCGGGTGATCGGGTGCCGATGGATCCTCAGGCGCAAGCGTGGTGCGGATGGTAAGGTGCTCAGGTACAAAGCACTGTTGGTTGCAAAGGGGTATGTGCAAACTGAGGGTGTGGATTACAAGTAGACATTTGCACCTGTCGCAAAGTTCCCATCCATCCGAGCGATCCTCGCTCTTGCTGCTGCTATGGACTGGGAGGTGCACCAAATGGATGTGACGTGCATTTCTGAATGGTGATCTCGAGGAGGATGTGTACATGGAGCAGCCGGAGGGGTATGTGGTGGAGGGAAAGGAGGAATTGGTGTGCAAGCTTGTGAAGGCCCTCTACGGCCTGAAGCAAGCCCCGCGAGCATGGTACCACAAGATGGATGAGCAGCTAGCTGACCTTGGCTTTGTGCGCAGTGAAGCTGACCATGCTGTCTATGGGCGCACGCAAGAGGGAAGCCAGGTCATCATCTTGCTCTATGTTGATGATCTGCTCATTGCATCTGAGTCCAAGTCTCTTTTGGACGATGTGAAGCAGTCCCTTGCTGCCAGGTTCGACATGAAAGACATGGGAGAGCTCAGTTACTACCTTGGCCTTCAGGTCAAGCACGACCGGCAGCAGTAGACTTTGGAGTTGTCGCACAGCACGTACGTGAGCCACATCCTCAAGCACTTCAACATGGCAGGAGCGCGCAAAGCAACAACACCAGTGGAAGTGGGAGCGAAGCTGAGCATGACGCAGACTCCCCGCGCCATGCAAGAGAGCAGCCGCATGGAAGCAGTGCCGTACCAAGCAGCAGTTGGAAGCCTCATGTATGCAGCAGTCGGCACGCACCTCGACATCAGTCAAGCAGTGGGAGTGTTAAGCAAGTTTTGCGTGAATCCGGGCGTGCCGCATTGGGAGGCGGTCAAGCGCTTGCTGCGCTACCTCGACAGCAGCAGCAGCCTTTGCCTCACCTTCAACGGCAACAACAGCCCCATCCTCATCGGCTACAGTGACGCAGATTGGGGAGGTGACCTGGATACAAGGAGGTCAACCAGTGGGTTTGTGTTTGTGCTCGGGGGAGGTGCAATCAGTTGGAGGAGCAAGAAGCAAGAGTGTGTTGCCCTTTCCTCCACCGAAGTAGAGTACATCGCCCTGAGTGAAGCAGCAAAGGAAGCCGTGTGGCTGCGTGTGATGCTGGCAAGCCTTGGAGAGCAGCAGAACGCAGCGACCACCATCTACTGTGACAACATGAGCGCCATTGCTCTGACCAAAAATGTCGAGTTTCATTCCCGCACCTAGCACATCGACCTACAGTACCACTTCATCCGCGAGCTCGTGGCAAAGCAGGTGGTGCAGATCAAGTTCTGCCCTTCAAGCATGATGCTGGAAGACTTTCTGACCAAGCCGCTTGCAGCGCACCGCTTTTAGCAGCTGAGGGGACAGTGCAGGCTTTTGTGATTTTTATTCTCGCTAAGTGGGAGAATGATGGATATGAGAGTACCAGAAAGTGAAAAAAATAGGTTACTCGATAAAAATCAACTCGCATGAAAGTTGCAAATAGGATGTTTTACAGGTTCCAACGCACTTTACGGAACTCGATTTGGAGTCCGTTTGAGTGAGATATGGATTTCCAAAGTTTGGAGATCATGGGTCGGGTTCAAGTGACGACCTGAGCACTTTGAGCTCAAAAGGCGGCAGGATTATTGGCCAGGACGGCTGAGAGCGGCCTTCAAGGAGAAAAGACGGCTGGAGGGCCTCCAGGAGACTTCAAGGAATGACTACTCCACGATTATTTACCGTGCAGGTCGTGGGAGACATAATTCTTATGCATGACAGGGTGACTGCCGCTCAACCCGCTAGGCTAGGAGTGTGCTAGAGGGTGAACTTTGACAGAGTGGATCTCAGTGCTCCCTTGGCCAAATGAGGCATATAAGGGCTTGTTAGAAAGATGATGTAATTTCTCACTCAAGAGTCTATTCAGACATTCGTATTCTCTAAAAACCTACAATCGCTTCCGTAGTTTCTGTCTGTGCAACCTGCAACCCCCTCTCACAAACAGTTGGTCCTGCCTAGGCGGCTCTTAGTGAGCCTGATCACCTCCCTGAGGGCTGCCCCAGTTCCCATCACTAGTCTAATTCTATACTTTATGCTTGTGCGTGTGGCAAGATTTGTAGCGAGATTTGCAGCTGACGCTTGCGATTTCCATGGCATGGAGATCACCAATGTCGAGTAGGTGAGTGCTTGGTGTGGCTGTTCAATGTTTGACGGCTGAGATTGGAACGTCGTTTCTTGATATTCTTGCACCATAGATCCACTAGACAGAAATTGGCTGCCACATCGATTTCCTTCCATTGATCATCGTGCCGTTTCCCCAGATTTTTTTTGTACACCAGTTGCTTGCATGTGGCTGCGGCTGTACCAGGATGTCTGAGACACTCAAATGGTCCCGCCCACAGTAGTCCGATAACCATTCTCTTGGGTGGTGATCTGTAGAGTCCGTAAATTCAGGAGAATGGGATTTCCTGTGAGATAATCTCTCATTTACCCTCTTCCTCTATCCCTGAGTTTGGATCTCGCAAAATCCAACACCCACCTGTCGCGTAACTTCTTATCGCCGAAGATCGTGGGTCTAATGATATCTATATGTATATGTACACATGTACATTTTCTTATGATTCTCAGGGTCTGATGACAGCCAAAGCTAGGCTTGGAGGTGGTACTAAGTACAAACAATCTCCTACTCCCCTGGGACTCGCCTGAAGCCACAAAGTCGCCCCATTACAACCCACTACCATACACATGCGGGTCAGGTGCGTGGAAGACTTTGTGAACAGAGCCCTTTTTTTTAGATACAATGTTGTCATTTAGAGATCAAAAGGAATGCCTCCACGGACCGGCACAGTCATGTGATGTACAGTTCCGCCACCTTATACGACACAACAAGGTGGGTGAGAGGTCAGCTACCCCCCAATAAAGATGTGCTCCACCCCACAAAGATCCAAGAGCACCAATGCGCTCAAAAACCTGGCCCTATGAGCCAGTGGCTCAACCTCCTCCTCCACGCCCGGCTCCCGAGCCTCGCCGTGCGTGATGCTGAAGAGCCATATGACTGCGCGCTGGCTGCACCACCCCGGTTACCACCCACTGGGCTCAGCGCTCAAACGCCTGCGCAGCAGCGCGGGCCCTAGCCAGCCTGGCTGGGAAGACCCAGAACTGGTCCCCCAGGCCGCCCAGAATCTCCCATGTCAGGGGGCACATAAAGTAGCCACAGCGCGGAGCCTCACCATATATGGCTAACTTCGCCTCGTCGGCCGCCTCGATCTCCTTCCCGGGCTCTGTAGCCCTCGGCCCCTGGGCATCTACTGCCGTGACGTCAAACACCCACAAGGTGCCCATCTCCCGATCCTTCAGCAACAGGTCAACCCGCAGCCCCTTCACTCCCCCAGGCAACAGTAGGATCCGCTCATGCACCATCTGCAATGGCAGCCGGTCCTCCCTGCATATGTTGGCAAGCTCGTTGCGGATTGCGTGGTGGACGCGCTGTATCCCGCCTCTTAAACGCTGCCGCCAGGTGATTGCCATCAGGTCCAAACTACCCATCTCATCAAGATCACAACTGGGCACCGGCATCCCACGCCACATCTGAGCATGGAGGCAGAAGTCATCTGGCGGCAGGTACGTCAGGTCCTGCACCCTCGGCGGAGTGGCCTACAGCCACAGCAAGCTGCCCCTTGTCGCTGTCACCAAGCACCGCTGGTGCGCGTGTCGTGGGCAGCTGATGCAATGCGCACTCTGCTTCAGTGCCTCTCCCGTGCAGCCACAGTGCCGCAGGGCCACCTACCCGACCTCCTCAATCCACCGAGCACAATGGTACGCGAACCACACCCGGGTCATCTGCTGGTACAGACCAGTGTTGGAGCCTTGCTGCATCCCCTTGACTGAAGGCAATTCCTCTAGCACCAGCTGAGGCAGGGCCAAGACAACCTCAGCCCACATCAGAGCGAGGAGCTGGAGCTCACGGTCTGCCGGGAGAAAGAGGCCAAACTCCACTGAAAGAGCATGGAGCAGAGATCCCGTCGCGCAAGCGTGGGATAGAGGGGCCTGATTCCTGGCTCCGAGCAGCCCCTCCCCTCCAAAGGCGAATTTGAGCTGGGCCTGTCGTCGTGCTTGCGTTTGCAGGTCAAAGCTCGCCATTCCCTCCACAGGTGGCCTCTTAACGTGGAGGAGCTGGAGCACTGCCTCCCACACCGGCGTGTGAAACTGGTGCAACACAGACAGCCAATGAGCCTCGGGAGAGAGAGCATGCACCAAGAAGTCAACCTGCCGCACCAAACAGAGATGGATCAATGTCATCGCTGCCTGCAATGCCTCCATCCGGCCCAGTTGCGACAAGCCACACACCTGCTCCTGGAGCCACCCGTCAGCCCACGACACTCAGAAGGACTCAGAGCCGAGTGGGCCGCCCAGCACCACAAACCAGTTACGCCTGCATAGGAGCCCTGCTAGTGTGAGCTGGACCCCCTCGTCTGACAGCTGCAGTAGAAGGCAATTTTGTGACTGGATCTGCAAGCCCCGGAGTGCCGCAGCCTCAACCATGACTGCTTAGCACGCCCCGAGCAGAGGCGGTGGAGCACAGATGGTCACGTCATCCTCGTAGGCTTCCGCTCTCCCTGAGCCCCCGACTGTGCCTACGACCGTGCCTCAAGAACTGACTCCAGGGCCTAGTCAAAATGGCGCAAGAACCGGTGCCAGACAAGTGCTTTTCCAACCCTTTCGGCCTTCTCAGGCCACTTGAGGTGCTTGGGGTGGAAGGACAGGTCGAGTCTTTCATTGAACCCGTGCCCTGAAGACTGTCACAGTTGCTCAAGAGAGGGGAGGCTGGCGACGACAGTAGCAAGTAGATCCTTCACTGCCTCCTCCCAGAGAAGACAAAGAAGCTCTATCTTCCTGGAAGGAAGCGACCAATGAGCTCAAGAAGAGAATGAAGCAGGGAAGCTGAGTAGCATGCAAAGGTGAGGTGTGTTCTTGGCTCAGCTTCAAAACCCATGTCTTCATCTTCAAATGGCCAATCTACCTTGAGTTTTCCAAGCCGTTGAAAATCACCTGTATGGGAGTCTAATGGAGCCTCCACTGACCTCAGGATTCCAAAGACGGCACTCCACGCTGCAGTGTTGAAACCCAAGAAGTATCTCAACCAATCCAGATTTGGGGCTGGATATGGACCAAGCTGTTGGCCCGAGGTATGATTCACAACAGTAGCATCGTCATGGCCACGCGGGGTCCTCCAACTGCGGCAGCACATGCAACTCCTGAATCTCCTCTAGAAAAAACTCAGCACCCCAACCCCTTCCAAAGACTTTCAGATCCTACTGGACAGGGGTCGGTGTCCGCCAACACACCTGGGTAGCCCCCCTCTTTTTTCTGACAGAACAAGCACTTCGTTGGCTGGATCTGCAACCCTTGCCTATTTGCAATCAGAAGCATAGAATATAAGCGCATTGCTAGGGTGTCTCATTTCCGTGCGAAGGGTTTGTGACAGGGACAGCAGGCACTCTTTGCATTAGTAGTGCTGCCCCAGTCGGACCTTGAAGACATTGGAAGTTGCGTAGGTGCCGGGAGTGAGACATGGAAGGCGTGGATGTCTCACAAAACGCGTGACAAATCAGACCCCATTGCTGCGACATACATAAACTATGCCTGCGGAGCCGTGGGCCAATGCAGGACTCCCACTCACATCTGCAAAAGAAGAAGAAGAAGACAAAAAAAAAAGACACATACCTCCAAATCAGACGTTGCCGATGGAAATGCCACTGAAGTGGATGCACCGAGGTGCGAGCAGTCGAGGCCCGGGTTGAGGCGGAAGAAGTCGAGTGGAGAAAGCGGCACCTTGGGGATGTTGCACACATACTCGCACGTCTGCCCTTGCTGCACGTGCACCCATGCCACGCACATGTTGGTCACGTTGGCGAGGACTGGGTCGCGCTCCATGCACAAGCTGAGGCCGGGCGTGATGGGCGCAGACGGGTCCACCGTGCAGTCAAGGACCGGGTTGAGTGCGGCCATTGCGTCAATAGTGGTGTCAAAGAATGTGGCAAGAGAGGTACACATGTCGGACTGCATGGAAAGAGAAAGAAGGGAAAAACTTGAGGATGCTTACACAACTGGGGGAAGGATGTGGTTGCCCTCATGACCTTGAAGCAAAGTAACATGTCATCTTCACTGCCATCTGGAATAGGTTGAGAAAAATCATTGCACATAGGCCTAATGTAAACATGGACATTGACCTTCAAATCCAAAACCAATATTGATGTCAACATTGAAAAAACAAATATTGACACGACATTAATACTGACTTGTGACCACCCCAAATTTTGACCCCTGACATGTCGACATCAAGTCAACTTCATATCAGAACATTCTGACAGTTTTGCTGTGGTGGTTGCACAAATTTGATGCAAGAAATTGTTATCGGAAGTCAAAATTAGAGTGGTGCTTCTTGTTTGACTCGTTGACCATCTCGTTGGTCTCTGCATTGCCCTGGCCAGCTGAGGTGTTGAACCCCGGAATCTTTGTGTTGAATGGCCAGGTCTCCAGTCGCTTCCTTGCAACGGTCAGATACCTCAAAAATTGCTGCCATGCAGAGCGCCATGGCTTGTGCCGACGTGGCAGTTGTCTGGAAGAGCTTCTCGAGCAATGCGGTGGTTTTCCCGGCAACCTCCCACGACGTGCACGTCTCCCTGTCAGTGGCAGCACCTAGAACAGTGGCTGCGTCCTCTCGCATTGCCCCGCACCGCCATCACAGCGGCAGCAGCTTCCAAGAAGGCCTCCCCTGCCGCGGCAACAAGCCAGCAAAATGGCGGTGCGAGGGTGGTGGCGGTGCAACAGGAGAAAATTCTGGTTGCAAACCACGGCGAGATTGCGGTGCGTGTGATCCGCACGGCGCACGAGCTCCACATCCCGTGCGTAGTGTTGTATGCCAGGATCCACAAGAACTCGCTGCACGTGCAGCTCGCGGACAAGGCCGTGTGCATTGGCAAGGCCCCCAGCGTGTCCAGCTACCTCAACATCCCCAACATTGTGGCTGTGGCCGTGAGCCACAACTGCACCATGGTGCACCCTAGCTACGGATTCCTGGCTGAGGACGCCGAGATTGTGGATATCTGAAACGACCACGGCCTCAACTTCATTGGCCCCAAGCGACGCGCCATCAGGCTGACGGGCGACGAGTCCACCACAAAAGACACCATCCAGCTATGGCCGGATGTCCTTGTGTTTTACTCGGCCCAGGGCACAGCGTGGGTGGTGGAAGTCACCACGGTGGACGCCCAGTCCGACAAGGTGAAGGAGGAGGGGCAGGCACTTCCGGCGGCGGAGGCCACAAAGAAGAAACACTATAGGGCTGCCCTTGAGCTGCCACGGCCATGGCCCCTTGGCTGTGTTACGCTGTCTGATCTCTGCTATACTGTGCCGTTGGACGGCGAGGAGAGTCTCCTCAGTCCCTGACGCTTGTTTCCTTTCTTTTTGTCTCCTCCTTGTGCCATGGGTGGCGGCTCTTGCATGCTTTCATACCCGCTGATGTTGCGGTCAGGGGCAGCATTTGCATATTCCTTCTCATTGATCAAGATTTCTTGCTGAGAGAGAGAGAGAGAGAGAGAGAGAGAGAGAGAGAGAGAGAGAGAGAGAGAGAGAGAGAGAGAGAGAGAGAGAGAGAGAGAGAGAGAAAGAGAGGGAAGAAAAAAAAGAAAAAAAAGAAAAAAGGAAAAAAATGGACAAAAGAAAAGAAAAGAAAAAAGGAGACACCATGAAGAAGGAAGGTGTGCCCACCGAGCCCGGCAGCAACAGCCTTGTGCAGAGCAGGAGGAGTCTGTCAAAGTGGCAGACGAGATTGGCTTCCCCATCATGATCAAGGCCACAGCTGGCGGAGGAGGTCATGGCATGCGTCTCGTGCTGGACCCCAACGACTTCATCTAACTCTACCAGCAAGTGCGTCAGGAGGCTGGTGCTGCATTTGGCAACGGCGGAGTGTATCTTGAGAAGGCCATCATCCACACCCAGCACGTTGAGTTCCAGACTCTGTGCGACATGCATGGCAACTGCATCCACCTCTACGAGAGAGACTGCAGCATCCAACGACGCAACCAAAAGTTGCTTGAGGAGGGCCCTTCTCCCGCTCTCACTCCTGAGATCCGCAAGGTGATGGGCGATGCTGCCGTCGTGGCCGCGGCATCCATCAACTACGTCGGCTTTGGCACCATCAAGTTCCTGTTGTCTGAGACTGGCGAGTTCTACTTCAAGGAGATGAACACCCGCATCCAGGTGGAGCACCCGGTGACGGAGATGATCACGAGCATCGACCTCATTGAGGAACTGGTCTGCATGGCCATGGGAGAGAAGCTACGCTTCAGCAGGAGGAAATCAAGGTGAGGGGACACGCCATAGAGTGTCGTATCAATGCTGAAGACGCTTTCAAGAACTTCAGACCAGGACCAGGCCGCATCACGGCGTACCTTCCATCCAGCGGCCCATTCGTGGGTGCTGACGCGCGACTGTGTGATTGCACTGGATGATACCATGATCTTGGACGTGCCCACCACCAACTTCCACAAACTCATCCTCGACGTGCGTTACTTTCGGGGACAGCATTGTTGACACCATCTCATTGTGAAGCACGAGGAGGAGATCTCTGTGCCACCCCCTCTGAGGAAGGTGCAGCTCATGAACAAGTCCAAGCCCAAGGCCTCCGTTGCTGCTTAAGCACAACCCACGTGAACAGCCCTCACTCTCCTCCACAAAGAAGTTGTCACACCCTCTGGATTTCTGCCCACTTCCAAGCTAAAACCCTTCTCTGACTTCCTGTGCCGGGGTTTCTCCTTTTTGAGCTCTCCCCTTTTCGGGTTTTTTGTAGTCGTTTTCCCTGGTTTTGCTTGCCATGATATTCACACTGCATCAGCGGCAGCACCACCCAAGGCCATGTACTCGGCCTCCCCAGTGCTGCGAGCGACACAGTCCTGCTTCCTTCTGCGCCAGGAGATGGCAGCAGGGCCGAGGAGGAAGACGAAGCCGCTGCAGCTGCACGCGTCCAAATCGCGGCATAGTCACTATCAACATAGCCCGCCAGGAGAGGCACGCCCGACCCGGCCTGAAAGACGAGTCCGGTACGTGCAGACCCGAGGACGTAGCGAAGGGTGTACGCAGCCGCATGGAGGTGAGCCGTGCGAGGCTCACGGGCATACTCGGCCAGGACGTTCACCGCACAGGCGATGTCAGGGCGAGTGGTACCAGCGAGGTACGTGAGCGTGCCAATGATGGACTGAAACGTGACGGCGGACTCCAGTACACCCGACTTCGTGTCGTGGGCTACACGAAGGGCGAGCTGAGTACCCGGTGGCATGGGTGAGGAGGCAGCAGGGAGAGGGTGAGAGAGGTCGACGACAGAAGCAAAGCGGTCCGCAAGAGTCTGGACATTGCACTCCTGATGGACCAACAGACAGTCAAGAGGGCGCTCGATCTGCATCCCCAAGAACATGGACGCAAGGCCAAGGTCCTTCATGCGGTACACCGAGGAGAGGAGATCCTTCGCCGCAGAGATAGCGGAGGAGGAAGGAGAGGTGATGAGGAGGTCGTCCACATACACCAGAATGAAGGCAGGGACGAGGGTCGTGCCCCCGACGAAGAAGGAGGGGTCGGACTGGCTAGGACAGAAACTGCCACTGACGAGGGTAGACGAGAGCTCCTCGTTCCAACAACGAGGGGACTGGCGGAGACCATAGAGCGCGCGACGGAGGCGGCAGACTCGTCCGGTACCATCGGAGAAGCCAAGAGGCTGGACTATGTACAACTCCTCCTCAAGACGACCATAGAAAAAGGCGTTGTTCACGTCCATCTGGTGAAGTTCCCACCAAAAGTGGGTCGCGAGGCAGATGACGACGCGACTCGTCGTAAAGCGACCGACAGGGGCGTAGGTGTCAGTGAAGTCTACGCCGGGGACCTGGGAGTAGCCTTTGGCGGTGAGGCGAGCCTTGTACCGGTCGAGGATACCCGAGGCGGTGAACTTCTTGCGTAGAACCCACTTGGCCTTGATGGCCGTGCGACCAAGAGGAAGGTCAGCGAGTTCGAGCACACCATGTTCAGCTAGGACGGCAAGCCCGGTAACACAGGCTGCGTGCCAGGCATCAGCGTCCTGGCAAGCAAGGGCATCAGTGAGGGTGAGGGGATCGGACTTGTCAAGGGGAGAGAGAGAGGGAGAGGACGAAGTGGGCGGGACAGATGTGACTGCGAGGGCGCACACGACAGACGCCGGTGTGTCGACGAAGCGATGGTCAGTGCAGGCAACGAGCGCATGGCGAAACTTGAGATGAAAGAAGTGACGACCATGGGCGTGACCCGGATGGAAGGTGTAAGGCGACAGAGGGCGAGACAGAGGAAGCACATCAGTGGAGGAGGGAAGAGGTGAGGGAGGAAGGAGGAGAGTGGAGGCAGCCGGAAAGGGGGGAAAGGGGGGATAGAGCGACGGAGAGGGGGGCAGAGGAGCGGCAGAGGAGGACGCAGGAAGGGAAGCAGGGGAGACAAGCGGGGGAGAAACGGGTGACGACACGATGACGGGAGGAAGCGGGCAGGCGAGGGAAGAAGGGGAGGAAGGAGATGGGATGGAGGGAAAAGGGGGGAGAGGCAAAACAGAGACCTGGGAGGGAGAGGGTGGGGACGACGCAGGGACCGGGGACGTGGGGGAGACTGCGGAAGGGGGAACCGGAGGGGAAGAGGAGACATGGGACGAGGGGAATGGCAGAGGGGCAACAAGGAGAGGGACAGAAGCACAGGTAAGGGCGCGAGCGGTGCGGGAGCGGGTGCGGGAAGAAACAGGTGAGGAGGGAGGGGGGGTGTCCAGGACAGAATGTGGGAGCGGAGAGGCTGGGACGGACGGAGCAGAAGGAAGTGCGGGAGGGGGGAGAGGAGGAGGGGGAGGAGGGACGGAAGGATGAGTCCAGACAGCATGTCTGCGCATCCATGAGTGGGGGAGAGTGGGGACACCGAAAAGAGAAGCCGGGCTGGGGACGAGTGGAAAAGGGGAAACCGCCGGAGGAGAAGATGGACAAGGGAGGGGAGAGGCCGGTGAGGAGGATCGAGAGGGAGGAGGAAATGGCGGAAGGGTCTCGCAGGAGAGGATGGCAACCAGAGGAGGAAGGGGCGAGGGGGGGCAGAGGAGGCGTCCGGGGGTGAGGACGGCGGAGACGACGGCACCGCGAAGAGGACCGAATCGCTTGCGAGGGCGACAGAGGAGGACGCCCGGGATGGGGTGTCCTCCGGCACATCCTCAATAGAGAGGAGTGTCAATGCGCCGGATAGCAACGGTCTAGAAAACGGGTCCCGACATGGGAGGCCGCCAACCGCTCTTGGTATTGTAACCAAGATAACATATCACCCTCGAACGAGGGATCCACACTTTAGGTTCGTTTGGTTTGCAACCTCACGAAGTCCGCATGTTGGTCTTTAGTGTCTACCTTTGGTTGGACACTCTGTGAGGAGTCTCAAAGGCAAGAACTGTAAATGGATGCATGCAAGATACAGGCTTTTATACTTGCAGAGCTTTGCTAAAGCTTCTGCTTGTAGTGGCTCCACTGGAGCCAACCTCAACCTACAATCCTACTTGGCGCGTCCTTAGACCGCCAAGTGTCATCCTCAAGCCAGGCTTTTAGTAAGCTTCATAGAAGCTTCCTGTCCAAGTTTTGGCCACAACAAAATGTGGCCGTCGCGGGGTTTGAACTTGCAATCTCTCGTCTGAGACTCCGGTGCCTATTCAACCATGCCAAAAAGGTATGGTTCCTATGATGAGCCACAGGGGACATACCCATTATGGGCAGTGCATTCCTGGCCCATCTCA
>SZWC01017398.1:32794-46857 GCA_023375785.1 Penium margaritaceum
CTTGGGGGGGGGGGGGTGGTAGTAGACGAAGAAGGGAAAGAGCCTCTCCCACGCCGAGAGGGCAGATGAAAAGAACCTGGAGAGAAACCGGGAAGTTCACATTCAAACAAGTTCTAAAAGAAGAGAGCATCACGGGGCTTGATCACATGACAACGCACCGGGTCCCAGAAGCCCAAGGTTTTGGAGAAGGGGGAGACATCGAGGAAGACACAGAGACGACCAGCCAAGGAGAGTTTGCCATCTTAGTGATCAGTAGGGAGCTAAATAGAGGTGACGGACCCCCAGACACAAGCAAAGCGGAGATCAGCACGAAGACACATCTAGCACTCGAAGGGAGTGATATGGTGAGGGAAAGGACTGTGAGGTATACGGTTCCACACCCAGGTCATGTAAGACGTGGATTCAAAGGCAAAGAGAGGACAGTGGCCAGAGGAGGAGAGAAGAGAGAGAACACCGTCAGCCAGTGTCTAGTTCCAGCGTTTCGTTGGGGAGTGTAAGGAGTAAAGGACTCAAGGCAGACGAGAGGTGGGGCCAAAGAATTCACCACCCCGGTCGTTGTAGAAGACACGCAAGGGAGGAAGACAGGCACCCTCGGCTTAAGGGAGCCAAGTTTCTAGGATCTTCGTCACGTCACTCTTGTGGCAAAAGGCAAAGATCCAGCGGAATCGGGAGAAGTCATCAGTCAAGCAAAGGACATGACGACCAAGCCCACCAAAGAAGTCGTGAGGCAAGAGGCCAATGACTACAGCATGGACCAGGTAAAGAGGGTGTGAAATGGTGGACTCAGCCCTTGTGAACGGGGAGCGGTGCATCTTGCCGCGTGCACATTCAAGGCAAGCATTGGAGCATGGCGGCACAAACGTGGAAGAGTCAAGCCCGATAGTAGGAGACGCTTAATGGCAGCAGTATGAATGTGACAGAGACGACAGTGCAAGAGGTTCGCATGCGCAGGCGACAAGGTGGAAGCAACGTGAACAAGAGCACAGGTAGCAGAAAATGATAGGCAAGGCAATGGGACACAAAATAGGCAAACATAGTGCACGCCTCAAAGCTCAACACGGCTCGAAGAACGAAGTGCAACAGTGTCAATGCTACGGTAGGACGAGAAGTCCATGCCCTAGTCGTCAAAGTGGTGATAGAGAGAAGGCTAACCTCAAGGTCAAGCACATACAACAACTGAGGGAGGAAGAGGTAACCTCCACGACCAATGAAGCGGACAATGCCAACACTTTGTACAAGGAGTAATTGGCTAGAATCAGTCCAAACAAAGTGCACACAACCCAACTGGACCAAGAGAGACAACATACAAACAACACAAGATTATGTGATGGTGGGCTCTGGAGTCAATGATCCAGAAGCCAAAGGAAACGCGAGCTAAGGGGAGAACAAGGCATACAGTGACGCTCCACAAGGAGGGGAACAAGTGACAGGTAACCGGGGCAAGAAGGAAATGTGCGAAGCTACCAATCCTCAATCCATGAGCGGTCATCAGGTAAGGACCCTTGAACACACACTGAGGAGGGACCATGAAGGGCCCCATCCGACTCTTAGGCAAAGGCACAAGACTAGCCAATCACACTCTAACCTCCGTGAGAACGAAGCTGGAGATATCAGGAGACGACGCTCAAGGACGTGCTCCTGGCCGCGATGATCAGCGGAGCGGTGAGAAAGGCGGGCGCAAGAGAAGTGGCCATCATCCATGGGCCAAGAAGGTACGGGGTAATGGATGGATGGGGGTCCAAAGTAAGACAGGCCGAGGGAGGAGGGATCCAACCCAAGGGGCCAAGCGGCGTGACGTATGGCTAGAAGGGTGCAAGCATGGTGTTGAGAGTTGTGACAGAGGAGGAAGAGGACAATGGCGAGGCGACTGTTGCAACAATTGTGGCACTGGGAGAAGAGCTAACGTCAGTACGTGCCCAGTGAGCACGCATGGGTGAAGCGAGGCGAGCATCATTGCGGTGTGCCGGCAATTTCGGAGCAGAGTGTCTAGAGGCACCACAGTTCTAGCGGTTGACTTATATGGGAAAAGCATGGGTAGTGGAGGATTTTCCGCCACATCAACCATGACCCGTACCATGTCTACGTCCGGATCCGCCTACCCTACAACGATGCGCACCTTGAGTGGAGTAAGGAGCAGTAGTGGAGGGACAAGAAGGAGTGGAAATGGCTACTTGGACAGGAAGATGAGACAGTGGCAAAAGCAGCAAATGCGGCACGATGGAGATGCTTGTTGTGCAAGTTGCTCCACCAATCGGTGAGCCGATTGGCAGTGAACACATAGAATGGCCCAATCCTTGGGAGTGAGTTAACACGCACTAGGGCAGAAGCAAGGCCCTCAAGCTCAGTTTGGGAGATGTGCAGATATAGATCAGAGAGCCTAAAGATCAGAACAGCGATAGTGGGCACACAGATGAAAAGAGGGTCAGGTGTCGCTATGCCCAGGTCACGAAGTAGGCGCATAATGCGGGCCAAGGATTCGTCAGCTGTTTCATCCTCATGCATGTGGAGAGTATTAACTTGCACAATGAGGGCCGTATGAGCGGCATGACCCATCACTATCTTGCAAGGAAAATGAGAGCATATGCACTAATGGAATCAGCAGGAGTGCAGCGAGCTGGGTCAACATTGTACATACTGATATCATCCAACAGTCCCTCAGGCCCGACACTGATGAGAGCAGGGACACCACGGCCTGTCTCTACAAGCTCAGAGACAAAGGATGGTTTGGCCATTGAGTCGTAATCCCACGGAAGCTCGCCTTGTACCCAAGCACTAAATCAGGTCTCCCAAGAAGAGAAGGTGAGTTTGGACGAGAACTATGAAGGTGCACCCTCGAAGTTTTTTTCTCAGGGTAGAAGGAGCACCCAGGCAAGAGCAGCAGGTGAAAGAGAGGGACCGGTTGAATTGGTTGTAGCCTTAGGGGTTACAAAGGACTCGGTCAAGGGAGTGTCCTTAGCGAGGAGAACAACACCAATTGCGGGAACGGCACACAAACGCTTGATGACTAAGTTGGCCATAGTTGTAGCCAGTTCCTAGTACGCCTTTTAATTGCTCTGATGTTGTTCGTCTAGTATATGGCATGCAAACCGTGCCTTAGTGAGAGCAGCTTGTAATGTCTTTATTGTCTCCTCTGGCCGAGGCATGTTGTGACAGCATGAGAAGCCACACAAGGATGTAGGATAAGTGGGTAAGAGAGAGAGAGAGAGAGAGAGAGAGAGAGAGAGAGAGAGAGAGAGAGAGAGAGAGAGAGAGAGAGAGAGAGAGAGAGAGAGAGAGAGAGAGAGAGAGAGAGAGAGAGAGAGAGAGAGAGCGAGAGAGAGAGAGAGAGAGAGCGAGAGAGAGAGAGAGAGAGAGCGAGAGAGAGAGAGAGAGAGAGCGAGAGAGAGAGAGAGAGAGAGCGAGAGAGAGAGAGAGAGAGAGCGAGAGAGAGAGAGAGAGAGAGCGAGAGAGAGAGAGAGAGAGAGAGAGAGTGTGTGTGTGTGTGTGTGTGTGAGAGAGAGAGAGAGAGAGAGAGAGAGAGAGAGAGAGAGAGAGAGATCACCACACTAGCAATGTGGAAGTAGAGAGAAAAGTGGGGGTACCCTTGTTGTAGCTAAAGAGAGAAAAACAGCCACCCACGCTGCATCTGCAACAATAAGACAAAACAGACCAGTGTTAGTACCCCCTTGCGACTGGAGCGGTCGCAGAAGCGACAAGCACACCTGTGGTAACGTGATGCGCGAGAATATGGGGAGCACTAGTAGGGGTCATAACTGTTACTGTAGTGGAGGCCCGAATATAACTGACTGCGCTTGAGGTTGCGTTGGCTGTAGAGGGTACTGTAGTCCCAACAGCAACAACCACTGCTGTGACCTATGTGGTGATGTTGACGGTTACAACAGTGTGAAGAGTCAAGGATGCCACTACGTGTGCATATGCCTCATCCACTTCATCAAGCATAGTTTAAGTTGGTGCCGTGCTTGCACGTGTTGTGGGCGAGAACATGGCGACTTCACAAGTTACGGTGTTGAGCATGGCACCAACCAAGCTGATGGTGTTGGTATGAAATAGAAGGATAGGAACTACTACGATCACTTCACATACCACTATGGGCTCGTCAACGTCAATAACTGTAGGATCGGAAGTAGGAGTATAGTCGGGTACATAGGTAAGAGTAGGGTCCTATACGATAGGCTGCATACCGTGGGGTTGAGATTGAGAGGAGGAAAGATCCTTTGTTGTGTAGACGTGGCGCTCAACCTCATGTTCTTTCGCTCTGATCTCTTCAGTAAGGTCACTACGCCAGAATCTTGGTCTAGCCTATGGATCCACAATGAAACGTCAGCATGGGCACTCTAACGAGGTGGGTAGAAAATTTGCCAATCCTCCTACCCTACACCTTCTACAAAACGGGCTGCTATACGAGGTGAGTCAAGTTTGTCGTCAGGAGGGCTGTCCAAAGGCTGGGAATCCAGTGTGAATGAAGGATGGTCTGCCGATGTAGTCGAGAATGGAAGTGGTCCAGAGGGAGATGTTGACTGTGGTTGTCACTGAAAAGTCGTTAAGCAAAACATTTGAGGGCGTGCAATGCAAACCTGCAGGCCATTTTCCACATGGATGGTGGCAAGACGCCAGAGGAAGAGTGCGCATACGGGTCCATAACGGGCACAGGTTGTTGCATACTCTGACACCGGCAGATGCCGGCTGTGTGTACTATGGATAGCGGTAGATATCACTATGCAGCACGGTGGGTGGGAGGCATTGTTGCCTCCAATGCCGTGCGGCACAAGAGGCCGCACTAAGCGAGCTAGACCGCTAAACAAGGGGACATCTCTCCACCCACAGTTTGTGGATGGTGAGAGGGTGAATGAGGTTTTCCACTTGCTCTGATACAAGTACTTACTAGAATGAGTTTCCCATGTGATTGTGTGTGAAGGCAGCAACGAGCACGAGAGATTCAAAATATCATAGCCAAGAAAAGAGATAGGTGGGGAGAGAAATTCTAAGTTGCCGGTGGGTGCACATCCACACTGAGAACCAGCTCAGGTAAGCATACAGCGCCACCCAAGGGTCAAGTCTGAACTTTCAGAATTACCTGAGGGCGGCTTCTCACCAGTGTACGGCGAGAGAGACCTACACGGTTGCCCCCTAATGTTTAGCATCTTGAATAACATGCAACTCCTCCAAAACCCTAAAGGCAAAAAAACATGATGTAGAGATTGGCAGTGAGAATGTACGAGCCCTAGCATCGACCACATCAGAGCAAAGTAGTCACATGTGGGCCAATCCGGTGCAATAGGGCACTCTTGGGCAGCTCATTGACTGTTTGATGAGACTGGAGCCCACATCAGAGGTGAGCTTGGGCGACGTCTCTAGAGTTATAGCCATGACCACTCAATATGTTCATGGATGTGTGTGCCATGAGTAATGAGACAAGAGGGAATAGAGATTTGATAGCCAATGAAACTCCAACAGTTATCACCTAGATTGCAAGATGAATTGTTAGTCAAAACCATAATCACCAAGGATCACTTACTTGTGGTGGTCGGATTTCATGTATATGAAGGAAGAATACACAAATTGAATAAATCCATTGCTTATTAGCCCAACTTTCAAAATGTTAAGTCATACATTCATGCATGGAAATGTATATCTACATGGATACATGTCTCAATACAATGAATCAACGGCATGCAATTTGTGGGGCCTTTTCATGTGTAACATTTAGTGGCTTACAAGAAATCCACATGAATACAAAACTTGAAAAGATTGATTTCCAAATTTAATCCCACAAGAACATTTCCAAAAAACATCACATGCAAAAGTAAACTTAAAAGAGGGAGATTATACTCAACAAAGCAAAGAAGTACAACAAAGAATGTGCATGGTTTACGGATTTTTTCAACAATCTACATTTGGATTTGGTAACTGTTTTTTTAGTTCCCCACGTGTAATCATGTTTTCATTGCTTACCATGTAACTGTGTGCACTTTGGTGCAACACTCTCTGGGTTGTTCTTTTCCCTTGGTCAAAACCGAGCTTCAAATCATTGTGTCAAAGATGAATTCTGTTAATCACCGGTGTCAGTTGTTCCGCCAAACGAAACGTGCATGGAAAGAAGGTAGAATTTTTAGAGCAAAAGACCTTTCGCAAAAGTAGGATGCTTTGATAGTTTGTAATTGGTAGATGGTATGCTTTGATGACAAGTGTCTAAACTATCAAGCACATATGCACGTTGGCCAACAAAAATGAGGCATACTTGGGCTTTTGGAGCTAACAGGGGTTACATACTAACTCCCCTAGGAAGTTGGGAGGGTTGAATAACATGGGGTAATATCTTTAGAAGTATCTGGTGTCCTCAAGAAGTCAACTGAACAGTATTGAAACACCGATGTGATTCCTCATTGTTCTCCCGACACACCTAGGTACTGGTCAAACTTGTCAAATGTTTTAATAGTGGAACACTAGAGGCCAGGGCAGCTAGCCAATATTCCCTCAATGGAATTGCATTGAATACCCAAAGGCAACTCATGGTGGGCTATAGATGTAGTGACAGATATGTGTGCACACGGAATTGACATAAGCATGTATGTCAATGACATAACAGCCCCCCTCGTTTTAGGCCGATGTCACGGCACGTTCCAAGACCTGGATCAGTGCTGGTTAAAAATGTTTTCCTCCGTGGAAATGATGTCTTGTAGGTTTTTGTTTGGCTCCTATTTTTTGTGCAAAATGATGTGGCCCTGTCATTTGATGAGATGATTCTTCACTTTTTTTGTCAGTGCTGTCCAATAACACATTCAACCGTGCACTTGGCAACTTTCCTGCTTCTAGGGATGGTGGCATAGGCATGTCACTGCGAAGGAAATGTTTGCTTGGGTCTTGGTGAAGATGTATTCCACTGGCGTGGAACACTAGGCAAATCTCCATGCTACATGCACGACTTTTTTGTGACAAGCGTCAGGGTTACTACAATCTCCAATGGCCTCAACCACTTGAATTTGACATTCACATTCTCCTCATCTTGTAACTTAATATTCACATAGGTGAGTAGGACAAGATCACTGACGTGGAATTCAGTTTCCATTCAATACTTGTTGGTCGCCCACTTCACCGCCCCTCATGTCTTTACGAGCGTGAAGCGAGTGTTTTCACAAATTGATTAGAATTATCACTAATGTGAGTCAACTTCAGGTATCTTAATTTCTAAAAACCTTCCTGAGTGGAATATTTCTTGTCTTAAGGCACTTCAAATGGAATTTTGCCTTGTACTCAATGTATCACAGAGTGGTATGCGAGCACGGAGGTCGGTACACAGGCCGTCAAGTTAGAACCATGTGGCTTGCATAGCGTTCAATGCAATTGCTTGGATGATTATTTGGTTTGCATTGTGAGCTTGTCAGTCTTGGGATGGAAGGTAATTGATAGCTAGATTCAAGTGTCGTTGCGGGTCGATATTTCTCGCCAAGATTTGCTTGTGAACCTTCCATCTTTGTTGCTTGTGATGGAGGAGGGTATGCTTTGCAATTGGACCACATTGTTGAGGACGGATATTTTTCCCTCGGCAGTAAACGTTGTCATCTTCAAGGTGAAGTGTGAAATCTTCCGAGGCCATTATACCACCACAATTCTTGCATAAAATCCTTTCGGTTTGATGGGTAAACCTGTCACAAAATCCATCAAAATATTTGTCTATGGTTCTTTGGCGACTGGTAGTGGACAAAGCAAATCAGGGAGTTTAGCTTGTCTCAAGTTATGATTTTGACATTCATTTCATGTCTTACATTAGTTTGCAACTTTGGTTTGCACTTTGTCTTGCCAGTTGTAATTCCCGAGTTTTTTGGAATGTATTGTCTTTGTCGAAGCATCCACTTGGGCCGGTGTCGTGAAAATCCTCCGGTAGCATGCGACGGGGTTTTTGCAAGTACTTTGATGACCTGGAGTGCGCATCATCATTGCGAGTCTTTCTTGTCAAACTTTGGCCTGACTCTCTACATTCCATCTTAGAAGTTATTGACACCTTGGACCATATTCTTGGTTTACCGCAAATTGTGTCAAAGATTTGATACGATTTAGTGTGGTGTGGTGTGGCGCGCTGAGTCTGTTATGATGGCTCAAGTGCTTTTCTCCATGTACGCAGAAAAGAAATGATTGAACACCACTTGTTCCTGTTTTTGCGATCTGTTTTTGGGCCTAGTTTTGGGACGTCCACCACCAATCTGTATACCTGCATATGTCTCGTATTCATACATACGTGGGTCCATTTCTATATGCAACTTCATGCATTTATCTATGAATCTTGCTATCTAACATTGGACTCATTGGTACATAATGTATTAAATTTTTGTAGTGTTTTATTCCCTTGCATATGATCCAACCACCCTATGTCAATGATTTGTTATGATTACATGTGACAAACAAAAATCATTTCAACAAAGGAAAAAACTTTGTGACACATAACTTTGAAGTTAATTCATGTTTTGTAACATCCCCCTTTCTTAAGCACATAGACTTAACAATTTGGAATTTTGTGTAGTGTAAATTGGATCCAATTACGTAGCGTTAGCCGTTGGGTAGTCTAAGCTAATGGCCTCATTTCGTCATGCGGCTCGACTTAACGACCCTTTATGCTCGTTTGCCAACTATGGGGCCTTGATAACCAATCTCACAAAAAATGGAGCCCTGTTGGCCAATCTCAGCGATGAAGGGGCCCTTCGCTTATTTCATACGTATCAAAATCACACCATATTTGAGGAGAACTCATGCTGAGTCCAAAACAAAAAGCGAAGCATGCATCGTTGAACTATCTCCAATTACGCCCATTCACCAGTTTTGCATGCCAAGTTTTGTGATTGTGAGGCACACATGGTTCAAAATGAGGTTCGGAGGTCAAGCGCCCATGAATAATGGAGTTTTAAAATGTAGATTTTTCATTCACTGTTGGACGACCTTTCAAAATGGAATTCATATTTATGTCGATTGGAAGAGCAACCTTAGTTCTTTCATAAACAGGGAGTCATTGACCCGTAGCCACTCTGAAAATTTTGAACCGCGATGATAATCCAACAGGCCCTCCCGTCGGTTGCGGTCCAAAATGCGATAGTGAACACGAATGTAGACTCTCTCGCAGGAGCCCAAACTTGGACTCGCGATTCCGAGTCTGGGCCCAGACTCGGATCGGAAGTCTAATTTAAGACTCGGGAGTTCAGAGATGTATAGTTCTTTGTCCTCTGGACTCATAAGTCTGGTATTTAAGAATCACAATTCTTTGGCCATAATCAGACCAAAAGAGACATATTTCCTCTCATATTCACAATTGTTGTTCTCAATGCCATTGAATATGCTTCTATCTACATGAAAGACGCAAAACAAGTTAGATTTGTTGTGTTTTAACTATGTGATCACAATGTTTTACTCCCTACCTCATGTCATGTGAACAGATCTTGGACTTGCGAGTCCGAGTTGAGCCTGTGACCCTGGACATGGACTCGCAATTCTAGGTGTGGAATCAGACTTGCGATTCCTAGCCTTTGACTTACACCCTTGGCCTTGGCACTGATGCCTATAGGTTGTGGGTCGTCTCGTTGCGAGTTAGGAAGAACCTAGGCCCATACATCAGTTTATCCTTCGCTGTTTTGGAGTGCATACAAGCTAGTTCCTCACTAGATCCTCTTGCCTAAAGACAGTTACATGGTCAAGTTAGTCTCGATAGTGTTACAGAATCAAAGCTAGTAAGTCTTTAAAAACTCACCATGTCAAACAATGTTTCACCATTTTGTGTTTCCTACTTGGAAACAAAGGACCAATCACAGATTGCACGTTGGCTTATGCCCTAAAACATGTCCATTTACCAATTGAAAAAGGTTACTACGAAACCAGAAAAGGATTGTAAGTAAACAAAACCCATTCATTCAAAGTTGTTTTTTTGTTCATTGAGACTCAGAATGTATATCTAAGAATGATATATTCCCATGTAACCTTCTTGCTTTCAATTGTTGAATGCTTAACAGGGTTACTATCTCGCGAGGGGGAGATTCAATCTATTAGTGTAATGGTTATTGACAAACGAGTCTACCATTAAGCTTAAACCACTTGTGTCTAGGACTTGTACCGTTTAATTTTGTATGGAATTGTACGTAGAACAACCTTTGAGCTGACACCCTCATGTTGTACACTCCTCCCCCTCGAAACCTTGACATTGTCCTCGGTGCATGTCAACCATCCATGTGACGGGGTGCGCAAGACCTACATGGTCCTCCGTAATTGGCGTTTACATCCTCACGATGTGAGCCCAACTTCCACGGAGTAACATGCCTTCCTATAGTTTGCCACGCTCTAGTTCCAAAGGACAGGCTACCCTTATCATGTGAGATCCATGTCTCCACGATGTTGCTCTTCCATGTGTATTTTCAGGCACCATGGTGCGACATCAATGTGCTATTGTTCTTCAAGTCAGCCAGAGGATTCTAACAAATACAATTTGACTTATCTTTTCCAAGAAACTGCTTTACTGTTGAGAAAACTTTGGTTGAGTTTAGTGTTCTTACTCTTTCTACATGTATGGAAGTGTGTACAGTTCTACCCTCGGACCATGTTCTCTTACTGTAGCGAGTCTTGCTCCACGTGGATCGAACGTGGCTTCCTAGATTGTGGGTGGAAAAATGGGATACCTTGAGCGTTGGAGACCCTCAAGTATCGCGGTTTTGGCCCAGACGACCAAGCTTTCTACCATTACCGCTTCAATGGTATAAGAGCATCGGGGTTCGAGTCACACGTGTTGACGTTGAGGATATCTCATTCCTAAGTGGGAGGGATGTAGCATGTCTCGCTCCACGTGGCTCGGACGTGGTTTCCTGGGCTGTGGGCAGGAGAACATGATGACTTGAGGATAAGAGACCTTCATGTTTTGGCCTTATCGGCCAAGCTTTGCGCCAAAACTGTTGTAGTTAAAGCCAGTCTTGTCTTTGTACTGAGGTGGAACCCACCCCCCCCTTGTCCCCGTACCTCAGTCCGTTATGAGCAGGGGCGAAAGAGAATTATGTAAGGTTCAAATCTTTCAGGTTGTCGTCATTGTAGGCCAAGATGGGTGTGATGGATTCTAGCATGTTTCCATACATCATGTGATGGGCCTCCCACCGAGTCCTGCCAGAATGAAATGAAGATAAGAAGACATGTCAAGGAAAAGAACGAGTTAGATTTTTCTATCGGCACATGCATCCACGATGATTGACTCCCGCTCGATAGAAGTTCCGGACGGGCCCATCATGTGATGGAGGTCGTCACCCGCTAGACACCATCTAGCCCCATCAGCCTCGAGGCTCGATTGGTCCTGATGGCTGAGAGAAACATCTAAGACTTTCACTGTGTTCTCGTTTCCATATTAGAATAATGGCAAAAGTGCAGGGACATGGAAGTAGGCTACTCTCCTGGCCCATGACGCGATGGTGGGCCCATGTCAAATTGGGAGGGAAGCCATTGCAACAGATGCCTGTACGGACGGTGTCCATATATGTTGTCTAGTTTTAGTAAAACTAGATCGGGCTTTAAGGGTATGGTAAGCGTGGCACGATTTACAGGCCCTATCCTCCAAGATACACGACCTCGACTTTGTCGTCGTATCATGCAAACAACTCGACCTCGGCCAATCATTCGCTGGACACAGTTTGGACGACCGACCGAGGTCGTGCAGATTGCGAGATACGCCACCGATGTAGAGGTTGTGTACGGTAGAGGACAGTTTTGTAAATCGTGGCGCACCAAACAAACCCTTAACGCCCATCACGTGCTTTATAGAAACACACTATTAGGGCGTGTTCAGATGGCATCACAGGGGTGCGCGATTGCGGGAATCTATGCGCTTTGACCGCATCCGACACCATTTGCCGCCCACTTTCGCCGCTCACCGCGATCGTCGACGATGGGCAGCATACTCCAGAGGTCGCGGACTTTGTAGTTCCCGCATGTGTCCTTATGCACCTACGTGAAACGGACAAATTGTCACGCGATCGCATGGCTGCACGCAATCACGCACCCATGCGATGCCATCCGAAGATTCCCTTAGTACTTGGCTCGCTCGCCATGTTCTCCATGCGCGTTGAACGGAACCCACGCGTCGAATCTTGCCGGCACACTATCGCCAACGGCCTCCTGACGTGGCATGGACTTTATCTTGCTACTGTGTGAGCTCCGGGCGAGTCCACGAACCCCTCGTCCGTTAGGAGAGTTCGCTTTCTTGCATCAAAGTTTTTGTGCTGGACTACGCACGTCCTTACGGTGACAAATCGTTTGACTGTTCGACAGCCGGGGTACACGGGCAGATAGTTCATTGGCCGAGTACCTCCGCGTGAACGATCGGAACTCTCGCTCCTCCGAAGCCCTCCGTGTCTGCCTTGCATGTGCAGCTGTTGCGTAATACGGGCGGTTTTGTTGAAGAGAAACATTATTGCGGCGTCCGACTCGTGAAGACGATGGGCATTGACCACCTTGCGCATGGCCGTGGTTCGATTTTCTGTGCACCCACCTCTACGTGGCTCGCTTCGGCCTGGCGGTTGGTGCGAACTCTAGCCAAGTTTAGCCATGGCTCTACCCGCCGGCACCGCTCCTCTTCCCTCTCCGCTTTGTTCCGGTCAGCAGCCCTAAGTTGCTCAAGTCCGAACAGCGGCAAGGGATGGCTCTGGAATGTTGACGCTGCGGCAGCAGTGTTCTGCATTTCCTCTCCAACCCCACGTGACGATTTCCACCTTGATTCGTGACAGGCCGTGAAGTTTCGAAAAAATTCCTTACCTCTGGGGGCCTCGAGTGATCGGCCCGAGGAGAATGCCGTCCGCGAAGTCAGCGGCGTCGATCGGTTTTGCTCTTTGCACGCCGACAAAGTGCCGGAATGTTGTACTGCCGCGGGCACCGTTGCGCATGCTTGGCGATGTCGGCAGCCTCCGCCGGAGGCAACGCGTCGATCAGCTCTTGACACGTTCGAACTGACAACACATGTGAACACTCTAGCACATTGCACCGCTACAGCAAAGTCGCATCCTGGGAAAGTAGAAGGGTTTTCTCGTCCCCTCCAAGTTGGAGGTGGTTGGAGGCTCCAACCGCCACTTCGCCCCCCATGTCTTCCAACTCTTCTTCAACCTCCTCCGGCGCCGCCATTTCAGACCACCCCACACCCATCACCATCCCCCACCTCAAAGCGTACGACCGCTCGCTCAGAGCCGCAGCGGCAGCAGCAGTCGGAGGAGGAGGCGGAGGGTTGGGGAGGCAGGGCAGCACGCCTGATGGGTCTCCGGCAAAACCAGCAGCAGCAACAGCAGCGGCTGCGGCGGCGGCGGCGGCAGCAGGGCCTGTGTTCGCGGGCTTGGGTTTCGGAAGGCCAACAAGGAAGCTGTCAATGTCCGCTAGTGGTGGAGGTGGTGGTAGTGGCGGCGGCGGCAGCAGCAGGTTCTTGTCGCGTGCACTGTGCGTGCTGTTCGCCATGCTGCTGCTCTCCATTGTGTTCAGCGTGAATGTGAGTGCCTTAATGGGGCGTGGTGGGGGGTGGGATTGCCCAGTCTGTTTGATTGACCAGTCAGTTTGAATGCCGATAAATGGTAAGTGTTGATGATGTCTGGACTCCAGTCGCAACGATGTAAACCAAGGTGTTTCCATATCTTCTGCAGGAGGTGCCAAAGCATGGCTGGGTCCGGCAAATGTCATGGAGATGAGGCGGAAGTGGTATGCATGGGTGTATGCCTACCGCCCACAGACACACGGGCATGCACACACGCATGCATGCACGCACGGACGCACGCACGCACACAGGCACGAACTTACGCACACATGCACGCACGCACACACACATGCACCAATGCATGCACGCACGCACGCACGCATGCGCGCACGCACGCACGCACGCACACACGTACGCACACACGCACGCACGCACACACGCACGCACGCACTCACGCATGCACGCACGAACGCACACACACACACACGCCCGCACGCACACACTCACGCACGTCCCACGCACGAATGCAGGCACGCACGAACGCAGGCACGCAAGCACGCACGCACGCACGCACGCACGCACGCACGCACGCGCACACGCA
>SZWC01017399.1:10757-50456 GCA_023375785.1 Penium margaritaceum
CGCCCCCGTGTCCCACATCTTTTCCCCATGTGTCCTGGGACGTTTAGTGCCCCTGAGTGTAGCACGAGGTTGTGCTGACCAGTGTGGCATTACCTACTGAGGTGCACGGGCATGGGTGTGTTCGGGGAGGGGTGTGTGCAGGTGTACAGGCGCAGCAAGCAGATAGACAAGTTTGTGGACCACCCATTGGAGGTGGAGTTGGAGTCAGCACCCGTCACGGAGGTGCTGCACGTTACCGTGAAAAGCATAAACTCCTCCACCCTCTCAATCAGTGCAGGCAAGGTGCGTATGGATGGGTGCATGGTCGCATGTGGACGTGCCCACCTCCCCTAGTCATAGTGTGTCCTGTCTCAGACATGACCTGTCATGTTCGCATCTCTGGACTTGGGTTCGTGCATCGGTTCATGCACTCCCTCCCTTTCCTCGTCACCCTCGCTACGGTCTGTGGCAAGGCAGCTGGATGCTCACCACACACCGCTTGTGCCGACGGCGTCCCATTGCCCATGGATGAGCTGCTGTCCTGGTCGTGCATGTTGGTGTGTGTGTGCGTGTTGGTGTGGGTGTGGGTGTACAGGAGCTGATAGGGCGCTGCGACATTCCATTGCGAGACGTCGTGACCAATGGGCGCGTCAACGAGGAGTTCACGCTACTCGACTCGCACGGCGCCGTGCTCAAGATTGAGCTGCAGTGGCACGAGAGGAAGCAAGACTCGGCAATTGTGAAGTGAGACTGCAGCGCCAGCGCAGTAACTCCAGCGGCAGGGTTTGCAGCAGGGAGCTTCCCACGAGAGCCTTGAGGGAGAGAAGGATGAAGGATTCTGTACATGGATTCAGTCAACCCTGTTACGTCAGGATCGACAAGGTGTAGAGAGGAGGATTACCGTCTGGTGAAGGTTGTGGTGAGCTACTTCCGCACCACACCCCCTCTTTCTTTACTGAGGCTGTGCTTGGGAGACCTGTCCATTGGTAATCTGCACTTCAGCGGCATGATCATCTGTGGAGAACTGTCACATGCAAGTCGTTGTCAGCACTACAGGACGGTTGGGAGAGGGAGCCTAGGGCAGGCGTGCCACATTTAATATCTGTTGCTTCAGTATTCAGTGGGTGTATGCAGGCATGGCCATTTTGTCGGTCAGGACCACTGCAACTGATTTGGGTATGACCCAGTTCAGGTATTGGGGTTCAGTCGCTCTTTCCTTCGGTCCGCTGGCCCCCTTGGAGTAATCTGGACCAGTCTAATTCTGAACTAGACTAAACAAGATGCCTTCTTCTGTCCTTCCTGAGATGTATTTCCTTTGTTGCCGGCTTGGCTTCAAGCTTTGAACAGTTTATCTAGAGATGCTATGGATAGATAGTTGCAAACCCAATCCAGTACAGTGCTGAACAAAACACCATACTACCGTAATTGTTCGGAAGGGTTTCTGCGAAGGTGTTTTTTTCTTTTTGTGATTTGAACTGCTGGGAAGGTGTTTTGAACTGCTCCCTAAGTGACCTTGTGTTGTTTACAACCACTAAACTCGTATTGACCCGGCCATGTCATGTCCTAAATCGGAACTACAGGGTGCATTCGAGCGACCAAATTGTCTCCCTCGAGCTCGAAAGCGCAAATCGACAAACCCCGCGTGAACACTACTGACGTCTACGCGACATCCGCGCTTTGCGTGGGTTTCTTTTTTAGGGTTACATAGTAACCTTATTGCTATGACCTTTTTTTTTCTTATCGCTTCCATTTTCTTGAGGCTCGCTCGTTCCGCGCATTGACCAACAAGACAATTGACGACGAAATCTCGGGAAGTTAAGAGAAACTAGGTTGTACTATGGTGTAATAAAGAGTATATGTCATGTTGACTTGAAAGTAGCTTGAAAACCTAGGCAGTAGGTTGGGGCAACAGCGTTGTTGATGCAACGTGCGGGCTTCCATGCTCGTTGCTTAAGTCAGCTGCCCCCTCAGTCTGCTATTCTAGAGTCAAGTCTGGAAGCTCTGGGTTTGTTACTCAGAAACGCGCGCGCCAGAGTTAGCGCCAGAAAGCAGCTGAAAGCTGAAAGTAATTGGTTAGGAATGAAGAATGAGCAACAATGGGAGACCCCTCCAAGTTCTAGCTCCCCCCCACTACTATAGAACTTGTTACTCTGCTAACCAGGCAATCAGAAAATAGTGCTGGACCTATTTTCTGGCAGGCAAGGTTTTCTCGGTGAGCCCTGCCAGACAGGGCTCACCGGGCGTCGTCCGTTTTGCCTGAAAACTGGATCATACCACAATACCAACGCTGCGAACGCAGTCGTGCGGTCAGAATCAGCTAGAAAAATAGCAGCGAAGAGTTATGGCTGCCCGAACCCGGGTAGTGCCTACGACAGTCAGTGACGCCAAGCAGGGCCGCACAGCAGGAGACACGGACCCTAGGCATAGCATGACGATGCAGACGCAATGCCACAATCAGAAACAGATCTGAATGCATGGAAACAGCATCTGCAGTGGCAGAGACCGCCGGCGGCTCGACCGCCGCGGAGGCCTGCCGATGGAGCTGAGCGCATCGCCGTAGGGAGGAGGCTTGAGCGAGTGTGTGTGGGCCTCAGCGCGCGTCGGCTCCACCGCGCGATACTCCAGCAGCGTCGAGTCTCGCCGTCAGTCATCTGAACGGCGATGTACACAAGCCGGGAGGACACAACAGAGTACAATGAGAGATACGCGAAAAATCAACACTCCCCCATGACTCAGAGGCGTAGTGCACATGTGCGGGCAGAGACATAGACACCGACCAGACTCCCTTAGAGCACGCAGAGATGCAAGCAGGGACAAAGAGAGCGACTCATGGACATACGCCGACTAAACTCACGACCTTCTTGAACGAGTCACGCTTCAGTGCCTTGGTCAAGAAGTCAGCCAACTGTCGTGCTGTCTCAACCCACACGATGCTGATGCTGCCGTCATGCAACAACGAACGCACATAGTGATACTCAACGTTGGTGTGCTTTGTGCGTGTGTGATGCACGCCGTCATTGTCGGCGATGGCCATGGCACTCTCATTGTCACAATGCAACGTGATGGATGCAACAGGCTGACGCGACTCGGACAACAAACGACGCAGCCNGACATAGACACCGACCAGACTCCCTTAGAGCACGCAGAGATGCAAGCAGGGACAAAGAGAGCGACTCATGGACATACGCCGACTAAACTCACGACCTTCTTGAACGAGTCACGCTTCAGTGCCTTGGTCAAGAAGTCAGCCAACTGTCGTGCTGTCTCAACCCACACGATGCTGATGCTGCCGTCATGCAACAACGAACGCACATAGTGATACTCAACGTTGATGTGCCTTGTGCGTGTGTTATGCACGCCTTCATTGTCGGCGATGGCCATGGCACTTTCATTGTCACAATGCAACGTGATGGATGCAATAGGCTGACGCAACTCTGACAACAAACGACGCAGCCACACACTCTCATATGCGCCTGAGCCAAGAGCCACATACTCAGCCTCAGCAGTGCTGCGTGCAATGCACCCCTGCTTGCCACTCCGCCAGGACACAGCTGTGCCGCCAATCAGAAAGATCCAACCTGTGCGACTCTTACCGTCCAGACTGCCGGCCCAGTCATTGTCGGTGTATCCCACCGCGACCACAGACAACTGACGGCGGAACATGAGACCTCACCGAGGAGTCGAGACCACATAGCGCAGTACTCGGATCGCAGCCTCGTAGTGGAGGTGACGCGGCTCTTGAGAGAACTCGGCCAGGAGGTTGACAGCGAACGCGATGTCTGGGCGCGTCGTCGTCGCCAGGAACATCAGTGACCCGATGACTCGCAGGTACGTGGTCACGTCAACTGGCTTCCCCACGATGGTTGGGTCGGGACTCTTCAGCTTCACCTGGCCGTCGGGTGACATGGGTGAGGATGCCCTCGGCACGAGTGGCAGGTCCTCCGCAAAGCGGGTGGACATAATCTGCACATAGGCGGCCTGGTGGACGTGCAGGACGCCCTGGGAGTGATCATGCTCGAGCTCCATGCCCAGGAAGACTCGGGCAGACCCGAGATTCTTCATCTCGTAGGCAGCGTGCAGCAAGTCCTTGACACGCTGGATGACAGCAGTGTCTGGCGACGCAATGAGGAGATCGTCGACGTACTCCAGAACAGCAGCGAAAGTCTGGCCTCGCGGACAGACAAACAGTGCAGGGTCCGCGGTGCTGCGCTAGAGCCCGCCACGAAGGAGCATGCTGCTGATCTCCTGGTTCCAGCACCGAGGCGACTGCTTCAGGCCATGGAGGGCCTTACGCAGTCACCACACTCTCGCGGTGCCATCGTCGAAGCCTGGTGGCTGCACCATGTAAAGCTCCTCACCCTCTAGTGAACCATGGAGAAAAGCATTGCTCACATCCATCTGATGCAGCTCCAACCCATGCTGGGCGACCAGGCTGAAGAGCGACCGACTGGTGGAGAACCGGCCAATTGGGACAAAGATCTGGGTCGTAGTCGACCCCAGACTTGGGCAAACCCCTTTGCTGTAAGGCGGCCTTTGTATTTGTCCAAGGACCCGTCAGGTTTCCACTTGCGCCGAAAGACCCACTTGGCACCGATGGCCTTTCGACCTGGGGGAAGGTCGACGAGGTCGTACACATGTTGCTGTTGGATGGCGGCGAGCTCATCGGCACAGGCAGCGTTCCAGGAGAGGCTCGTGCCTCGCACAAGGTGGCTGGGTCCTCCAGGGGCGCTGTGGAGGGGACTAAGAGAGCGTGTGCCTCTCGAGCCCCAGGTGGGATGCGCGCGAGTGTGGCCACGACAGCGTGCCGATGCTGGTGATGGAGCATGGCATAGCGCAATGCGGAGCCCGGGTGCAGGTCTGCAATGATGGCCGAGGTTGTCAGGCCGAGGGCCTTGGTGCCAGGGTCCCCACTCACGACTGAGGGAGTGGAGGAGACACGTGGAGCCACGGGGGGTCGAGGCACCACGGAGCGCGGTGCGACAGTCTACGCGCTCACCGACGGCCTTGGTCGGAGGTTGTCACCTGGGCCACGTGTGTAGCGTGGCAGGGCAGGCGACGGCACTGAGTTCGCCAGGCCAATGGAGGCGGACGGGGTTGCTGGTCCAGAGGGACCAGCAAACACGACTGGGGCTGCCGGCTCGGAGGGACCAGCGGACGCGACTGGTGCTGCCGGCTCGGAGGGACTAGCGGATGCGACTGGGGCTGCCGGCCCGGAGGGACCAGCGGACACGACTGGGGCTGCCGGCCCGGAGGGACCAGCAGACAAGACTGGGGCTGCCGGCCCGAAGGGACCAGCGGACGCGACTGAACCTGCCGGCCCAAAGGGGCCAGTGGACACGACTGGGGCTGCCGGCCCGGAGGGACCAGCGGACGCGACTCGTGCTGCCGGCCTGGAGGGACCAGCGGACACCACTGGTGCTGCCGGCCCGGAGGGACTAGCGGACACGATTGGGGCTGCCGGCCCGGAGGGACCAGCGGACGCCACTGGGGCTGCCGGCTCGGAGGGACCAACGGATGTGTCACCCGGAAGCGGTAGGACGGAGGACGGACTCACCACTCCCCCACACGACGGGATAGACACGGACGAGCCGGGGCGAATGAGGTCGCGGGGAAACAGGTCCTCGAAGAAGAGGGCATCCTGGGACTCGACGATGCAGTGCCGGGAGGGATCCTAGAAGCGCCTTGGACTAACGAGAGATGCCGAGGAAGGAGCAGGGACGTCCGCGGGGGGCGAGCTTGCCGCCCTGCTGCGGGGCGGGTAGCCACACAACGGCCACACAACCCCAGACGCGAGCGGGGCGGAGGTCAGCACGCTGACCGCACCAATGCTGGTACGGTGTGGACTGGCGGGGTAGGGGACCGCGTGGAATCCGGTTCCAAACCCAGGTCATGTAGGCCATGGCTTCAATGTAGAAGCCTTCGGAGAGACCGGACTCGACCCGCATGGTGCGGATGGCGTCGGCCATGGTCCGGTTCCACCGCTCTGAGACACCGTTCTGGGTGGGTGTGTAAGGCACAGATGTCTCATGGTGGATCCCGCGGGAGGCGAGAAAAGTCGTGGCCTCACTAATGTACTCGCCGTCGCGATCGGAGCGAAAGCGGCGAAAGGAGTGGCCACACGCACGCTCCGCGAGGACAAGCCAGTCCTGGATGGTTCGGGCGACATCGCTCTTCAGCCGAAGGCAGAAGACCCAGCGGTAGCGAGAATAGTCATCCGTGAGGGTGAGGACATAGCGGCCATGCTTGCCGACAGACTCGGTTGGGAGAGGACCCATCACGTCCGAATGGACAAGGTCGAGAGGTGCGGATGCACGGGAGGAAGACAAGGGGTAAGTGGACCGGTGCATCTTCCCCTGAGCGCAGTCAATGCACTCAGTGGGGCACGAGAGAGGGAAAGTCTCCGGGTCAAGGCCTTTGGCCGGCTGGGTGCGGAGCATGCTGTCCACGGCGGTAGAGTGGACGTGGCAGAGGCGGAGGTGCAAGAGGCGGGTGTGTTGAGGAGAAAGCGTACTGGTGACAAACACATGGCCTGTGGCGGCCGACGGGGAGGAGACGGGAGAAGAGGAGCGGCGGGGCACATGCCACAGGTTGCCACGGTCTGTGGCGTGCAGGATAACGAGACCAGACAGACGTAGCGACACAGTGCCAACACCACGCGAGTGCACAACGTCCATGCTCATGCGGTCAAGTACAGTGAAGGACAAGACACTGAGCTCAAGACCAAGGACGAAGAGGACGTCGGTCAGAAAGACGTCGCCGACAGGACCACGAAAACGAACAACGCCAATGCCCCGAACAGGCAACACCTGTCCGGAGCCCGTCCGGACGCCGGAGACATCGCCTACAGGACCGAGCATACTGAAGGCCTCACGAGAGGCTGTCATGTGATGCATGGCCCCGGAGTCAATGATCCAGGTCTCAGCGGGGTCCTGGACCGGGGTCGCCAGATCGCTAACGGTCACATGGCACCAAGCAAGGGACGCGGATGTGGTGGACGGAGGCGCGAACCGAGAGTGCCAATCGTCAAGCCATGCAACATCGTCAAAGGAAGGGGTAGAGGAGACCACGGGAGACGATGCGACAGACAAGGAAACGGGACACGACCGCAGATCAGTCTCAATCATGCAAGGCGGGGCAGGAGAGCAGGAGGTGATGCAACTCGCACTTCCCTGGGGAGGAGGGTGCGTCAGGCCGAGCTGGAGCACGATAAACTACTCTAGTTGACGCTCGTGGGAGGATTGCCCGGGAGTGTAGACCGAGTGCGGGGTAATGGCACCGGAGCCTGGGTAAGGGAGGGACAGTGCCGGCGACGGGAATAGAGGCGCTGACGGTTGTGGATAGTACTACTACGGCGCGGGTGTCTGCTGGATGGGCAGAGCTGTCAGAGGGGTGAAGGTGCTGGGTGAGGTTGAAGTGTCAGGGCCAGCAGCAGCGACGGTAGCAGAGGCGAGACGGCGCTCATGCTGGGGACGCATGGTGGCGATGACGCGCGCCTCGTCCGTCGGGAGAGGGCACGTGTACCAACCGTGCCCGGGCTAGTCACAATTGTGGCAGACCGAGCCACCGCCACTGGACCCGGTCGACGACTGCTGCTGCTGCTGTTGCGGCGGACCCTTGCCTTTGTTGTTCCGGCTCTTCTTCTTCTTGCCTGAGGACGATGAGGTAGCGGTAGCGGGGGAGGCGACAGCCACTGAGGCGACAGCAGGGGAGGCAACGGCAGGTGATGCAAGAGCCTCCGTGCGATGGAGCTCAGACTCCTCACGAGCTTCCTCAATGCAGAGGAAGAGCTCGTAAGCCCAGGGCATAAGGGTACCCTGGGCCGCCATCGTGGAGAGGACGTCCTGGGGGCAGTGCACGAAGACGTCTGCGTACGCGCTGGTGGCGCCGCGCTTGATGGGAAGGAGCGCGGATAGAGGAGGTGGAGCAGATGTGCCGAGATGACGAAGAATGTCCTCCGCCCGCTGCCAATAGGCAGTGACCGTCTTAGTCTCCCCCATGTGCAGGGAGTTGAACTCCTGGAGCAGACGGCTGATCTCAGCGTTGCTGGACAGGCGATGGGGCCTAGTGAGGACGTGCCATGCGGCTGCAGGGTCTGGGTTGTCGCCAGAGGTGAAGTCGCCGAAGAAAGGCTCTACGGCCAGGCGGGAAGCTGGAGGGGCGACTGGGAAGAGGGAACGGACGACGTGACCAGCGTCATACAGCTTGTCAACTTGGGTGGAGTCGTAAGGGAGGGTGTAGTAGGCCCACAGGCCCTCACCTTGCGCCCAGATCTGGAAGCTGAGTTCCCAGCTCCGGAACTGCTCGCCGGCCTGAAGCAGCGGCGACGGCGTCTCAAAGTCCTTCTGCGTGCGGTCAGCGCCCAGAGTGGTGCCAAGGACGGAGGTCACTGTCTGCCGCTGGCGCTGAGACTGGTGCTTTGCTAGGTAGTATGTGGCAGCACACACAGCTGGGCTAGCGTGCCCTAGAGGGACGAATGACAGCGGCGCACTGGTGGGAGTCTGGGAGGCAACTGGCTGTAGCGCTGCAAGCTGCTGCGTCAAGGCGGCGAGCTGTTGCTGAAGAGCAATGAGGGGATCCGGGTTGCCGCCAACGACACCAGTGGGCTGGTGCTGCTGTTGCTGCTGCTGCTATTGCTGCTGCTACTACTGCTGCTGCTGTTGCAGCTGCTACTACTGCTGCTATTGCTGTTGCTGCTACTGTTACTACTACTGCTGTTGCTGTTGCTGCGGTGGCGGCGGCGGCGGCTGCTGCTGCAGTTGCGGCGACGGCGGCGGCTGCTATTGCTGCTGCTGCTACTTGTGATGTTGCTGCAGTCACTGTAGAAAATGGGGGGTAGGGGTCCCCCCAACAGAGGAGGACCCCTCCTCACCTGGGCTACCAGCCATGGTTTGGTGTTCCTTGTTTTTCCTTTTTCTTTCTTTCTTTCTGTCTTTGTGTTGCTGATGTCAGTAGTGGCTTGGGGTGGTGGGGATTCTACCCACCCCTTTGGTCTTCCCCTTTCCCTTTCTTCGCCTCCCTTTTACCTCCCTTTCTTTTTGTGTTTTTTTCGTTGATGACGTCAGCAGTGACATCAGCAGAGGGGTGCTGATATCAGCAGCGGCGATTGTTAGGGCCGCCGTTGCTACTGCTGCTGCTACTGCAGCCGCTGCAACTGCTACTGCCGCTGTTGCTACTACAGCAACTGCTATTACTGCTACTGTAGTTGCAGCTACAACTGCTATTGCTGCGAGCTGTTGTGGCTGCTGTGGCTGTTGCAACTCGCTGCTACTGGTTGCACGCTGCTACAGCTGCTGCGTGCTGCAACAGCTGCTTGTTACTCTTGCGGGCTACTGGGGTGGGGGATTTTTTTGTGTTTATCCTATTTTGTCTTTTTTTTTACCTTTTTTTTTTTCTGTCACGGGAAGCAGCCCGCTGTCTGATGTGAGCAGCGGGCTGCTGCTTGCTGGCAGCAGTGAGGTGCTGCTCGCTGGCAGTAGCGAGTTGCTGCTTGCTGGCAGCAGTGAGCTGCTGCTCGCTGCTCGATCGCTGCAAGCTGCGAGCAGCAGCAGCCACGGCTAGCTGCTGCCAGCAGTTGCTTGTTGTTGTTGCTGCTGCGGATGGCTTCTCTTGCAGCTCGCTGCTGCAGCTTGCTATTGCTGCTGCACGCTGCTACAGGTGCTACGTGGTGCGGCTGCTGCCTGGTGCCGCTGCGGGCTGCTGCTACGGGCTGCCGCTGCGCGCTGCTGCTACTGCGAGGTGCTGGTGCGGGCTGCTACTGCTGTGGGCTGCTGTAAGCTGCTGCTTCGGCCTGTTTTTGCTACTGCACGCAGCTGCTGCTGGCTGCTGCTGCCACTGCTCGCTGCCGTTGCCTGCGGCTGCCGCTGCTTCAGGTTGCTGCTGGTGCTTGCCTGTCGCTGCACCTGGGTGACGTTGCAGCGTGCGTCGTCGTCCGCGGTTGTTGGACGCCGCCTGCCGCTCACCTTCTCGCGTCACGTGTGGGGGTCAGTGCTGCCGAAAAAAAAATCGGCTGCATTTCCCCTGGCCCAGTGGCCGTGGGAAAAAATCTGACGCCGCCACCAGGCGGGTCAATGCTGCCGGAAAAAATCCGGCAGCATTTTCCTTGCACTGGCGCGTATTGGGGTCCGCCGGCGTTGTCTGGCACTTGTTCGCCAGTCTTCTACTGCTGCTGCTACGCTCTGGCTCTGATACCAAGCTGGAAAGCCTAGGTAGCAGGTTGGGGCAGCAGCGTTGTTGATGCAGCGTGCGGGCTTCCACGCTCGTTGCTTAAGTCAGCTGCCCCCTCAGTCTGCTCCTTAGAGTCTTAGTCTGGAAGCTCTGGGTTTGTTACTCACAAACGCGCGCGCCAAAGTTAGCGCCAGAAAGCAGCTGAAAACTGAAAGCAACTGGTTAGGAATGAAGAATGAGCAACAATGGGAGACCCCTCCAAGTTCTAGCTCCCCCCCACTACTGTAGAACTTGTTACTCAGCTAACCATCCAATCAGAAAACAGTGCTGGACCTATTTTCTGGCAGGCGAGGTTTTCTCGGTGAGCCCTGCCAGACGCCCGACAGCCCAAGACCCGGGCGTCGTCCGTTTTGCCTGAAAACTGGACCATACCATAATACCAACGCTATGAACGCAGTCGTGTGGTCAGAATCAGCTAGAAAAACAGCAGCAAAGAGTTATGGCTGCCCGAACCCGGGTAGTGCCTACGACAGTCAGTGACCCCAAGCAGGGCCGCACAGCAGGAGACACGGACCCTAGGCATAGCATGACGATGCAGACGCAATGCCACAATCAGAAACATAACTGAGTGCATGGAAACAGCATCTGCAGTGGCAGAGACCGCCGGCGGCTCGACCGCCGCGGAGGCCTGCCGATGGAGCTGAGCGCATCGCTGTAGGGAGGAGGCTTCAGTGAGTGTGTGTGGGCCTCGGCGCGCGTCGGCTCCACCGCGCGACACTTAGCAGTGTTGAGTCGCGCCGTCAGTCATCTGCACGGCGATGTACACAAGCCGGGAGGACACAACAGAGTACAATGAGAGATGCGCGAAAAACCAACAAAAGTGAGTTCTTCATAAGAAAAGTGTATTACTAATCTACTGTTAAATGTGTATCAACGTATGAATTCATTTTTTCATGTTATGTTCTCATGAAAGCTGTCAATTGAGGTATATGTATGTTGTGTATGTGAAGTGTAGACATGAACATGAACTATCCGTGAGAATTTTGGGTGGCAAAGTGTCTTCATTGCAAATTTTGTTTGTTTTGGGTTACATAGTAACCTTATTGCTTTTTGTTTTTTGTTTTTTAAAGCTTCTAATTTCTTGAGGCTCGCTCGTTCTGCACATACACCAACAAGACAATCATCGACGTCATCCCGTTAAGTTAAGAGAAACTAGATTGTAAACTGGTGTAATGAAGAGTAAAAGACATGTTCACTTCAAAGTGAGTTCTTCATCAAAAGAATGTGTTACCATTCTACCGTTATGTGCGAATCAACATATGATTTATTTTTTTCTTCTTTTCATATTGTGTAGCGGATTTGACGGAATCCTTGGCCGACTAGGCCAAAACCGCGGTGCTTGAGGGTCTCCGACCCTCAAGCCATCCCGTCCAACCGCCCACAGTCCCAGGTGACCCCGCTCGAGCCACGTGGCTCCTTCGACCGGTCGGCGTGGCACTGCCACGCTACACTCCCCCCCGCTAGGAGTGAGAGCCGCCTCGGCATCTCCGNAGCTCTGATACCAATGTAGCGGATTGGACGGAATCCTTGGCCGACTAGGCCAAAACCGCGGTGCTTGAGGGTCTCCGACCCTCAAGCCATCCCGTCCAACCGCCCACAGTCCCAGGTGACCCCGCTCGAGCCACGTGGCTCCTTCGACCGGTCGGCGTGGCACTGCCACACTACACTCCCCCCCGCTAGGAGTGAGAGCCGCCTCGGCATCTCCGGTAATCCCGACGTGGGATTCGAGCCCTGGAGCTCTGATACCAATGTAGCGGATTGGACGGAATCCTTGGCCGACTAGGCCAAAACCGCGGTGCTTGAGGGTCTCCGACCCTCAAGCCATCCCGTCCAACCGCCCACAGTCCCAGGTGACCCCGCTCGAGCCACGTGGCTCCTTCGACCGGTCGGCGTGGCACTGCCACGCTACATATTGTATCCTCATGAAAGTTGCCAATTTAGGCATAAGTATATAGTGTATGTGAAGCGTACAAATGCATATAATCTATCTGTGTAAATTCTGCTTGACAGTGTGTCTATATTGCAAGCTTTGTTGCTTTTCAGGGTTTATTCTTGTAGCGCAATCTTAAAGTGAGTACAATTGTACAAATGTGTATATTGTTGCAAGTGTTTGACATGAAATTCAAAGAAGAGGTGGGAATACATGGCATAGTAAATATGTTCCAAGGTATACCACTTTGAGGATGTTTCTCTTGTGAACTTTCTTTGTGTTTTTCTCCTTTTCGCATTGTATCCTCATGAAAGTTGCCAATTCAGGTATAAATATAGAGTATGTGAAGTGCACACATGCATATAATCTATCTGTGTAATGTTTGCTTGACATAGTGTCTATATTGCAAGCTTTGTTGCTTTTCAGGGTTTAAGTTCTTGTAGCGCAATCTTAAAGAGAGTAAAATTGTACAAATGTGTATATTGTTGCTAGTATTTGACATGAAATTCAAAGAAGAGGTAGGAATACATGGCGTACTTAATTTGTTCCGATGTATACCACTATGTGGATGTTTCTCTTGTGGATTTTTCTTTGTGCCATTTAGTTTCTCACACTAGCATCCTTGGTGATTAATGTAATTAGGCACGAATTGTCTTCATTGTGTATGTGTACAGTGGTGAAGATTATGATTGTGCCTACTCCTGGTAAACGTGTTTCCCTAATGTGGCAATAAGCATATTATGTTGGTGTATGAATTTTGGTACACCTTTTATCATGGTACCATTTTTACGATGGCATAACTGTCATTATGTTTATAATGTTGATATAAAACTGTCCATATGTAATACGAAAATGCAAGTATGTATGTGACGTAGTGTATTTGTGAATCTATGTGCTCAATATGTGTAATATGCTATTAATTTTAGTATGCTACTTGTGTGTGGTATGACTAGATTACATCATAATGGGTTACGATTAAGATGCCAATATGCATGTAATGTGGTGATATAAGTGTGTCTATATGCCTTTTATGTCTAATATGCTTATAATGCTAATATGCTACCTCTGTCTAGTGTGGCTAGATTACATCCCATATGGTTACGTCTAAATGCCAACATGCAAGTAAAGTAGTTGTCTAAGTGTGTCTGTATGCAAAACATGTCTGATATGCGTATAATGCCATTATGCATCTTATGTTACATCCTATTGGATCAAACTAAAACGCCAAAATGTAACTGATTGTAATTCTGGCTACATTATACGGCATGTATGTATAACTGCATGTAAACATACAAAGAAATACATCTATACATCTACAAGTGTTTTAATTGTATGTCATAATACATCTATACGCTCTAACGGTGATTGCAATACTTCTATGGCATTGACTATCTTGCCATCAAACAACCAACTTGGGTTGTTGGGTCGATGCTTCTAAGCATCATATAGACTGGAAAAGAGCATTTGAAGACAACACTTACCTCCTTACCTTGCTTACCCAATACGAGTGAAGTTGCAAGTGGTTGCGAGTGGTTGCGATTCGTTGCGAGTGGTTGTGAGTGGTTGTGAGTGGTTGCGAGTTGTTGTGAGTGGTTGTGACTGGTTGCGAGTGGTTCCGAGTGGTTGTGAGTAGTTGCTAGTAGTTGTGAGTGGTTGCGAGTGATTGCGAGTGGTTACAAATTGTGGCGAGTGGTTGTGAGTGATTACAAGTGACTGCGAGTGGTTGTGAGTGGTTGTGAGTGGTTGCAAGTGGTTGCGAGTGATTGCGAGTGGTTGCAAGTGTTTGCAAGTGTTTGCAAGAGGTTGGGAGTGGTTGCTGGTTGCAAGTGGTTGCAAGTGGTTGCGTGTGGTTGTGAGTGGTTGTGTGTGGTTGTGTGTGGTTGTGAGTGGTTGCGAGTGGTTTTGAGTGGTTGCGAGTGGTTGCAAGTGGTTGCAAACGGTTGGGTGTGGTTGCGAGTGGTTACAAATGGTTGCGAGTGGTTGTGAGTGGTTGCGAGTGCTTGCGAGTGGTTGCGAGTGGTTGTGACTGGTTGCGAGTGCTTGCGAGTGGTTGCGAGTGGTTGTGACTGGTTGCGAGTGCTTGCGAGTGGTTGCGAGTGGTTGTGACTGGTTGCGAGTGCTTGCGAGTGGTTGCGAGTGGTTGTGACTGGTTGCGAGTGCTTGCGAGTGGTTGCGAGTGGTTGTGACTGGTTGCGAGTGCTTGCGAGTGGTTGCGAGTGGTTGTGACTGGTTGCGAGTGCTTGCGAGTGGTTGCGAGTGGTTGTGACTGGTTGCGAGTGCTTGCGAGTGGTTGCGAGTGGTTGTGACTGGTTGCGAGTGCTTGCGAGTGGTTGCGAGTGGTTGTGACTGGTTGCGAGTGCTTGCGAGTGGTTGCGAGTGGTTGTGACTGGTTGCGAGTGCTTGCGAGTGGTTGCGAGTGGTTGTGACTGGTTGCGAGTGCTTGCGAGTGGTTGCGAGTGGTTGTGACTGGTTGCGAGTGCTTGCGAGTGGTTGCGAGTGGTTGTGACTGGTTGCGAGTGCTTGCGAGTGGTTGCGAGTGGTTGTGACTGGTTGCGAGTGCTTGCGAGTGGTTGCGAGTGGTTGTGACTGGTTGCGAGTGCTTGCGAGTGGTTGCGAGTGGTTGTGACTGGTTGCGAGTGCTTGCGAGTGGTTGCGAGTGGTTGTGACTGGTTGCGAGTGCTTGCGAGTGGTTGCGAGTGGTTGGGAGTGGTTGTCAGTGGTTGCGAGTGGTTGCGAGTAGTTGCGATTGGTTGTGAGTGGTTGCGAGTCGTTGCGAGTGGTTGCGAGTGGTTGTGACTGGTTGCGAGTGCTTGCGAGTGGTTGCGAGTGGTTGCATTTGGTTGCGAGTGGTTGGGAGTGGTTGTCAGTGGTTGCGAGTGGTTGCGAGTGGTTGCGACTGGTCGTGAGTGGTTGCCAGTGGTTCCGAGTGGTTGCAAGTGGTTACAAGTGGTTGAAATTGGTTGCGAGTGGTTACGATTGGTTGTGAGTGGTTGCGAGTGGTTGCGAGTAGTGGCCAGTGGTTGTGATTGGTTGTGAGTGGTTGCGAGTAGTTGTGAGTTGTTACAAGTGGTTGCGATTGGTTGCAAGTGGTTGTGAGTGGTTGCGAGTGGTTGCGAGTAGTTGTGAGTGGTTGCGAGTGGTTCCAAGTGGATGCCAGTGATTGCGAGCGGTTGGGAGTGGTTGCGAGTGGTTGCGAGTGGTTGCGAGTAGTTGCGAGTGGTTGCGAGTGGTTGCAAGTGGTTGCGAGAAGTTTCTAGTGGTAATGTGTGGTTGTGAGTGGTTGCGAGTGGTTGTGAATGGTTGCGAGTGATTGCAAGTGGTTGCGAGTGGTTGCGAGTCGTTACGAGTGGATGAGAGTAGTTTTGTGTGATTGCAAGTGGTTGCAGGTGGTTGCGAGTGGTTGTTTTGTGGTTGCAAGTGGTTGTGAGTGGTTGCATATGGTTGTGAGTGGTAACAAGTGGTTGCTTGTGGTTCCGAGTGGTTGCGATTGGTATCGAGTAATTGCAAGTGGTTGCGAGTGGCTTTGAGTGGTCATGAGTGGTTGCATGTGTTTGTAAGTGGTTGCAAGTTGTTGCGAGTGGTTGCAAGTTGTTGCGAGTACTTACAAGACGTTGTGATAGGGTGCAAGTGATTTCAAATGGTTGCGAGTGGTTGCGAGCAGTTGCAAGTGGTTGCGAGAGGTTTCGAGTAGTTGCGATTGGTTGCCAATGGTGGCGAGTCCTTCTGAGTAGTTGCGAGTGGTTGGGAATGGTTTCGAGTGGTTGCGAGTGGCTGCCAGTGGTTGTGAGTGGTTGCGAGTGGTTGCGAGTGGTTGCGAGTGGTTGCCAGTAGTTGTGAGTGGTTGCGATTGGTTGCGAGTGGTTGCAAGTGGTTGCAAGTGGTTGCGAGTGGTTGCGAGTTGTTGCGAGTGGTTGCAAATGGTTGCGAGTGGTTGCGAGTTGTTGCGAGTGGTTGCAAATGGTTGCGAGTGGTTGCGAGTTGTTGCGAGTGGTTGCAAATGGTTGCGAGTGGTTGCGAGTTGTTGCGAGTGGTTGCAAATGGTTGCGAGTGGTTGCGAGTTGTTGCGAGTGGTTGCAAATGGTTGCGAGTGGTTGCGAGTTGTTGCGAGTGGTTGCAAATGGTTGCGAGTGGTTGCGAGTTGTTGCGAGTGGTTGCAAATGGTTGCGAGTGGTTGCGAGTTGTTGCGAGTGGTTGCAAATGGTTGCGAGTGGTTGCGAGTTGTTGCGAGTGGTTGCAAATGGTTGCGAGTGGTTGCGAGTTGTTGCGAGTGGTTGCAAATGGTTGCGAGTGGTTGCGAGTTGTTGCGAGTGGTTGCAAATGGTTGCGAGTGGTTGCGAGTTGTTGCGAGTGGTTGCAAATGGTTGCGAGTGGTTGCGAGTTGTTGCGAGTGGTTGCAAATGGTTGCGAGTGGTTGCGAGTTGTTGCGAGTGGTTGCAAATGGTTGCGAGTGGTTGCGAGTTGTTGCGAGTGGTTGCAAATGGTTGCGAGTGGTTGCGAGTTGTTGCGAGTGGTTGCAAATGGTTGCGAGTGGTTGCGAGTTGTTGCGAGTGGTTGCAAATGGTTGCGAGTGGTTGCGAGTTGTTGCGAGTGGTTGCAAATGGTTGCGAGTGGTTGCGAGTTGTTGCGAGTGGTTGCAAATGGTTGCGAGTGGTTGCGAGTTGTTGCGAGTGGTTGCAAATGGTTGCGAGTGGTTGCGAGTTGTTGCGAGTGGTTGCAAATGGTTGCGAGTGGTTGCGAGTTGTTGCGAGTGGTTGCAAATGGTTGCGAGTGGTTGCGAGTTGTTGCGAGTGGTTGCAAATGGTTGCGAGTGGTTGCGAGTTGTTGCGAGTGGTTGCAAATGGTTGCGAGTGGTTGCGAGTTGTTGCGAGTGGTTGCAAATGGTTGCGAGTGGTTGCGAGTTGTTGCGAGTGGTTGCAAATGGTTGCGAGTGGTTGCGAGTTGTTGCGAGTGGTTGCAAATGGTTGCGAGTGGTTGCGAGTTGTTGCGAGTGGTTGCAAATGGTTGCGAGTGGTTGCGAGTTGTTGCGAGTGGTTGCAAATGGTTGCGAGTGGTTGCGAGTTGTTGCGAGTGGTTGCAAATGGTTGCGAGTGGTTGCGAGTTGTTGCGAGTGGTTGCAAATGGTTGCGAGTGGTTGCGAGTTGTTGCGAGTGGTTGCAAATGGTTGCGAGTGGTTGCGAGTTGTTGCGAGTGGTTGCAAATGGTTGCGAGTGGTTGCGAGTTGTTGCGAGTGGTTGCAAATGGTTGCGAGTGGTTGCGAGTTGTTGCGAGTGGTTGCAAATGGTTGCGAGTGGTTGCGAGTTGTTGCGAGTGGTTGCAAATGGTTGCGAGTGGTTGCGAGTTGTTGCGAGTGGTTGCAAATGGTTGCGAGTGGTTGCGAGTTGTTGCGAGTGGTTGCAAATGGTTGCGAGTGGTTGCGAGTTGTTGCGAGTGGTTGCAAATGGTTGCGAGTGGTTGCGAGTTGTTGCGAGTGGTTGCAAATGGTTGCGAGTGGTTGCGAGTTGTTGCGAGTGGTTGCAAATGGTTGCGAGTGGTTGCGAGTTGTTGCGAGTGGTTGCAAATGGTTGCGAGTGGTTGCGAGTTGTTGCGAGTGGTTGCAAATGGTTGCGAGTGGTTGCGAGTTGTTGCGAGTGGTTGCAAATGGTTGCGAGTGGTTGCGAGTTGTTGCGAGTGGTTGCAAATGGTTGCGAGTGGTTGCGAGTTGTTGCGAGTGGTTGCAAATGGTTGCGAGTGGTTGCGAGTTGTTGCGAGTGGTTGCAAATGGTTGCGAGTGGTTGCGAGTTGTTGCGAGTGGTTGCAAATGGTTGCGAGTGGTTGCGAGTTGTTGCGAGTGGTTGCAAATGGTTGCGAGTGGTTGCGAGTTGTTGCGAGTGGTTGCAAATGGTTGCGAGTGGTTGCGAGTTGTTGCGAGTGGTTGCAAATGGTTGCGAGTGGTTGCGAGTTGTTGCGAGTGGTTGCAAATGGTTGCGAGTGGTTGCGAGTTGTTGCGAGTGGTTGCAAATGGTTGCGAGTGGTTGCGAGTTGTTGCGAGTGGTTGCAAATGGTTGCGAGTGGTTGCGAGTTGTTGCGAGTGGTTGCAAATGGTTGCGAGTGGTTGCGAGTTGTTGCGAGTGGTTGCAAATGGTTGCGAGTGGTTGCGAGTTGTTGCGAGTGGTTGCAAATGGTTGCGAGTGGTTGCGAGTTGTTGCGAGTGGTTGCAAATGGTTGCGAGTGGTTGCGAGTTGTTGCGAGTGGTTGCAAATGGTTGCGAGTGGTTGCGAGTTGTTGCGAGTGGTTGCAAATGGTTGCGAGTGGTTGCGAGTTGTTGCGAGTGGTTGCAAATGGTTGCGAGTGGTTGCGAGTTGTTGCGAGTGGTTGCAAATGGTTGCGAGTGGTTGCGAGTTGTTGCGAGTGGTTGCAAATGGTTGCGAGTGGTTGCGAGTTGTTGCGAGTGGTTGCAAATGGTTGCGAGTGGTTGCGAGTTGTTGCGAGTGGTTGCAAATGGTTGCGAGTGGTTGCGAGTTGTTGCGAGTGGTTGCAAATGGTTGCGAGTGGTTGCGAGTTGTTGCGAGTGGTTGCAAATGGTTGCGAGTGGTTGCGAGTTGTTGCGAGTGGTTGCAAATGGTTGCGAGTGGTTGCGAGTTGTTGCGAGTGGTTGCAAATGGTTGCGAGTGGTTGCGAGTTGTTGCGAGTGGTTGCAAATGGTTGCGAGTGGTTGCGAGTTGTTGCGAGTGGTTGCAAATGGTTGCGAGTGGTTGCGAGTTGTTGCGAGTGGTTGCAAATGGTTGCGAGTGGTTGCGAGTTGTTGCGAGTGGTTGCAAATGGTTGCGAGTGGTTGCGAGTTGTTGCGAGTGGTTGCAAATGGTTGCGAGTGGTTGCGAGTTGTTGCGAGTGGTTGCAAATGGTTGCGAGTGGTTGCGAGTTGTTGCGAGTGGTTGCAAATGGTTGCGAGTGGTTGCGAGTTGTTGCGAGTGGTTGCAAATGGTTGCGAGTGGTTGCGAGTTGTTGCGAGTGGTTGCAAATGGTTGCGAGTGGTTGCGAGTTGTTGCGAGTGGTTGCAAATGGTTGCGAGTGGTTGCGAGTTGTTGCGAGTGGTTGCAAATGGTTGCGAGTGGTTGCGAGTTGTTGCGAGTGGTTGCAAATGGTTGCGAGTGGTTGCGAGTTGTTGCGAGTGGTTGCAAATGGTTGCGAGTGGTTGCGAGTTGTTGCGAGTGGTTGCAAATGGTTGCGAGTGGTTGCGAGTTGTTGCGAGTGGTTGCAAATGGTTGCGAGTGGTTGCGAGTTGTTGCGAGTGGTTGCAAATGGTTGCGAGTGGTTGCGAGTTGTTGCGAGTGGTTGCAAATGGTTGCGAGTGGTTGCGAGTTGTTGCGAGTGGTTGCAAATGGTTGCGAGTGGTTGCGAGTTGTTGCGAGTGGTTGCAAATGGTTGCGAGTGGTTGCGAGTTGTTGCGAGTGGTTGCGAGTGGTTGCGAATGCTTGCAAGTGGTTGCGAGTGGTTGCGAGTGGTTGCGATTGGTTGCGAGTGGTGGCGAGTGGTTGCGAGTAGTTGCGAGTGGTTGCGAGTAGTTACGAGTCCTTGTGAGTGATTACAAAAGGTTGCAAGTGGTTGCGAGTGGTTGCGAGTGGTTATGATTGCTTGCGAATGGTTGCGAGTGGTTGCGAGTGGTTGCAATTGGTTGAGAGTAGTTGCGAGTGGTTGTGAGTGGCTGTGAGTGGTTACGACAGGTTGTGAGTTCTTGCGAGTTGTTTTAAGTGGTTGCGAGTGGTTGCGAGTGGTTGTGAGTGGTTGGGAGTTCTTGCGAGTGGTTGCGAGTGGTTGCATTTGGTTGCGAGTGGTTGGGAGTGGTTGTCAGTGGTTGCGAGTGGTTGCGAGTGGCTGCGACTGGTTGTGAGTGGTTGCCAGTGGTTCCGAGTGGTTGCAAGTGGTTACAAGTGGTTGAAAGTGGTTGCGAGTGGTTACGATTGGTTGTGAGTGGTTGCGAGTGGTTGCGAGTAGTGGCCAGTGGTTGCGATTGGTTGTGAGTGGTTGTGAGTGGTTGTGAGTTGTTACAAGTGGTTGCGATTGGTTGCAAGTGGTTGTGAGTGTTTGTGAGTGGTTGCGAGTGTTTCCAAGTGGATGCCAGTGATTGCAAGCGGTTAGGAGTGGTTAGGAGTGGTTGCGAGTGGTTGTGAGTGATTGCAAGTGGTTCCAAGTGGTTGCGAGTGGTTGCGAGTGGTTATGATTGCTTGCAAATGGTTGCGAGTGGTTGCAATTTCTTGCAAGTAGTTGCGAGTGGTTGTTTTGTGGTTGCAAGTGGTTGCGAGTGGTTGCATATGGTTGTAAGTGGTAACAAGTGGTTGCTTGTGCTTCCGAGTGGTTGGGAGTAATTGCAAGTGGTTGCGAGTGGCTTTGAGTGGCCATGAGTGGTTGCATGTGTTTGTAAGTGGTTGCAAGTGGTTGCGAGTGGTTGCAAGTTATTGCGAGTACTTACGAGACGTTGCGATAGGTTGCAAGTGATTTCAAATGGTTGCGAGTGGTTGCGAGCAGTTGCGAGTGGTTGCGAGTGGTTTTGTGTAGTTGCGATTGGTTGCCAATGGTGGCGAGTCCTTCTGAGTAGTTGCAAGTGGTTGGGAATGGTTGGGAATGGTTGCGAGTGGTTGCGAGTGGCTGCCAGTGGTTGCGAGTGGTTGCGAGTGGTTGCGAGTGGTTGCCAGTAGTTGTGAGTGGTTACGAGTGGTTGCGAGTGGTTGTGAGTGGTTGCAAGTGGTTGCGAGTGGTTGCAAGTTATTGCGAGTACTTACGAGACGTTGCGATAGGTTGCAAGTGATTTCAAATGGTTGCGCGTGGTTGCGAGCAGTTGCGAGTGGTTGCGAGTGGTTTTGAGTGGTTCCGAGTGGTTGCGAGTGGTTGCGAGTGGTTACGAGTGGTTGCGACTGGTTAAGAATGGTTGTGAGTGGCTGCGAGTCGTTGCGAGTGGTTGCGAGTGGTTGCGAGTAGTTGTGAGTGGTTGCAAGTGGTTGAGAGAGGTTTCGAGTGGTTGCAAGTGGTTACGAGTGGTTGCTAGTAGTTGCAAGTGGTTGCGAGTGGTTGCAAGTTATTGCGAGTACTTACGAGACGTTGCGATAGGTTGCAAGTGATTTCAAATGGTTGCGCGTGGTTGCGAGCAGTTGCGAGTGGTTGCGAGTGGTTTTGAGTGGTTCCGAGTGGTTGCGAGTGGTTGCGAGTGGTTACGAGTGGTTGCGACTGGTTAAGAATGGTTGTGAGTGGCTGCGAGTCGTTGCGAGTGGTTGCGAGTGGTTGCGAGTAGTTGTGAGTGGTTGCAAGTGGTTGAGAGAGGTTTCGAGTGGTTGCAAGTGGTTACGAGTGGTTGCTAGTAGTTGCAAGTGGTTGCGAGTGGTTGCAAGTTATTGCGAGTACTTACGAGACGTTGCGATAGGTTGCAAGTGATTTCAAATGGTTGCGCGTGGTTGCGAGCAGTTGCGAGTGGTTGCGAGTGGTTTTGAGTGGTTCCGAGTGGTTGCGAGTGGTTGCGAGTGGTTACGAGTGGTTGCGACTGGTTAAGAATGGTTGTGAGTGGCTGCGAGTCGTTGCGAGTGGTTGCGAGTGGTTGCGAGTAGTTGTGAGTGGTTGCAAGTGGTTGAGAGAGGTTTCGAGTGGTTGCAAGTGGTTACGAGTGGTTGCTAGTAGTTGCAAGTGGTTGCGAGTGGTTGCAAGTTATTGCGAGTACTTACGAGACGTTGCGATAGGTTGCAAGTGATTTCAAATGGTTGCGCGTGGTTGCGAGCAGTTGCGAGTGGTTGCGAGTGGTTTTGAGTGGTTCCGAGTGGTTGCGAGTGGTTGCGAGTGGTTACGAGTGGTTGCGACTGGTTAAGAATGGTTGTGAGTGGCTGCGAGTCGTTGCGAGTGGTTGCGAGTGGTTGCGAGTAGTTGTGAGTGGTTGCAAGTGGTTGAGAGAGGTTTCGAGTGGTTGCAAGTGGTTACGAGTGGTTGCTAGTAGTTGCAAGTGGTTGCGAGTGGTTGCAAGTTATTGCGAGTACTTACGAGACGTTGCGATAGGTTGCAAGTGATTTCAAATGGTTGCGCGTGGTTGCGAGCAGTTGCGAGTGGTTGCGAGTGGTTTTGAGTGGTTCCGAGTGGTTGCGAGTGGTTGCGAGTGGTTACGAGTGGTTGCGACTGGTTAAGAATGGTTGTGAGTGGCTGCGAGTCGTTGCGAGTGGTTGCGAGTGGTTGCGAGTGGTTGGGAGTGGTTACGAGTTTTTCTGATTGGTTGTGAGTGGTTGAGAGTAGTTGTGAGTGGTTGCAAGTGGTTGTGAGTGGTTGTGATTTGTTGCGATTCGTGGCAACTGGTTGCGAGTGGTTCTGAGTGGTTGCGATGAGTTGCTAGTGGTTGTTAGTGGCTGCGAGGGGTTCCGAGTGGTTGCGAGTTCTTACAAGTGGTTGCGAGTGGTTGTAAGTGGTTGCAAGTGGATGCAAGTGGTTGTGAGTGGTTTCTTATGGTTGCGAGTGGTTTCTTGTGGTTGCGAGTGGTTGCTATTGGTTGTGAGTGATTGCATATGGTTGCGAGTGGTTGAGAGAGGATGCTAGAGGTTGGGAGTGGTTGCGAGTGGTATCGAGTGATTGCAAGTGGTTGCGAATGGTTGCGAGTGGTTGTGAGTGGTCATGAATGGTTGCGAGTGGTTGGGAGTGGTTGCGAGTGGTTGCGAGTGGTTGCGAGTGGTTGCGAGTAGTTGCGAGTGGTTGCAAGTGGTTGCGAGTGGTTGCGAGTGGTTGTAAGTGGTTGCGAGTGGTTGCGAGTGGTTGTAAGTGGTTGCGAGTGGTTGCGAGTGGTTGTAAGTGGTTGCGAGTGGTTGCGAGTGGTTGTAAGTGGTTGCGAGTGGTTGCGAGTGGTTGTAAGTGGTTGCGAGTGGTTGCGAGTGGTTGTAAGTGGTTGCGAGTGGTTGCGAGTGGTTGTAAGTGGTTGCGAGTGGTTGCGAGTGGTTGTAAGTGGTTGCGAGTGGTTGCGAGTGGTTGTAAGTGGTTGCGAGTGGTTGCGAGTGGTTGTAAGTGGTTGCGAGTGGTTGCGAGTGGTTGTAAGTGGTTGCGAGTGGTTGCGAGTGGTTGTAAGTGGTTGCGAGTGGTTGCGAGTGGTTGTAAGTGGTTGCGAGTGGTTGCGAGTGGTTGTAAGTGGTTGCGAGTGGTTGCGAGTGGTTGTAAGTGGTTGCGAGTGGTTGCGAGTGGTTGTAAGTGGTTGCGAGTGGTTGCGAGTGGTTGTAAGTGGTTGCGAGTGGTTGCGAGTGGTTGTAAGTGGTTGCGAGTGGTTGCGAGTGGTTGTAAGTGGTTGCGAGTGGTTGCGAGTGGTTGTAAGTGGTTGCGAGTGGTTGCGAGTGGTTGTAAGTGGTTGCGAGTGGTTGCGAGTGGTTTTGAGTGGTTCCGAGTGGTTGCGAGTGGTTGCGAGTGGTTAAGAGTGGTTGCGAGTGGTTGCGAGTGGTTGTGTGTGGTTCCGAGTGGGGACAAGTGGTTGCGAGTGGTTGTGAGTGGTTGTGAGTGGTTGCGAGTGGTTGTGAGTGATTGCGAGTGGTTGCAAGTGGTTGCAAGTGGTTGCGAGTAGTTGAGAGTGGTTGCGAGTGGTTACGAGTGGTTACGAGTGGTTGCGAGTAGTTGCAAGTGGTTGCGTGTAGTTGCGAGTGGTAGTTGTTGTGAGTGGTTGCAAGTGGTTGCAAGTGGTTGTGTGTTGTTGCAACTTGTTGCGATTGGTTGCGTATGGTTGGGAGTGGTTGCCAGTGGTTGCCAGTGGGTGGGAGTGGTCGTGAGTGCTTGCGAGTGGTTCTGAGTGGTTGGAAATGGTTGCGAGTGGTTGTTAGTGGTTGCGCGTAGTTGTGAATTGTTGCAAGTGGTTGCGAGTGGATGCCAGAGGTTGCAAGAGGTTGTGCATCCTTGCAAGTGGCTGTGAGTGGTTTCGAGTGCGTACGACAGTGTACAGCTCTGTACAACTCCGTTTAACTCTATACAAATTTGTACCACTCCGTACAACTCTACTGAACTCAGTACAACTCCGTACAACTCCGTACAATTTCCCACAACTGCGAGCAACTCCGTACACCTCTGTACAACTCGATACAACTAGATACAACTCCGTACTGCTCTGGGAAACTCTGTTCAAGTATGTACCCTTCTGTGAAACTCTGTACAACTTCGTACAACGCCTTCCGACTTTGTACAACTCCCTATGACCACATACAACTGTATACAACTCCGTACAACTCCGTACAACCACATACAACTCGCGATAGCTTGCGACAACTTGCTACAATTCCATAAACATATGTACAATTCCCTACAACACCATACAACTCCGTACTACTCTGTGCAACTCCGTACGACTCCGTACCAATAGGTGCAACTCTGAACAGCTCCATAAAGCTCTGTACAACTCTGTACAAATCCACACCATTTCTTACAAATCTGTACGATTCTGTACAGCTCCGTACAGCTCCGTACACCTCTATACAACTATGTACATTTCCGTACAACTCCAAAATCTCTGTACACATTGCGACAACTCTGTGCAACTCCGTATAGCTCTGTCCAACTCCTCATAAAGTTATACAAGTGCGTAAAACTTTATACAACTCAGTACAACCCTGTACAACTCCGTACAACTCCGAAATGATTGCCTCAACCCCGTGAAACTCTGTACAGCTCTGTACAACTCCATACAACTCCGTACAACATTTCTACAACTTTCTACAAATCCGTATAACCCCGTACAACTCCATACAGATCCGTAGATATCTGTACAGCTCTGTTATACTCTGTACAACTCCTTAAAACTTTATACAACTCTGTGCAACTCCGTACAACTCTGTACAACTCTGTACATCTTCATACAACAGCGTACAACTCTGTCTACCTCCATACAACTGCAAACAACTCCGTACACCTCCGTACAACTCTGTTCAACTCCCTACAACTCGCTACAACTCTGTACAACTCCGTTCAAATCCATACTACTCTGTACACCTCCGTGCTTTTCCTTATAAATCTGTACAACTTTGCACAACTCTGTACAACTCCGGAAAACTCCAAAAAAATTGCTAAAGCTCCGTACAGCTCCGTATTACTCCGTAAAACTCAATACAACTCCAAACAATTTCTTACAACTCTGTACAACTCCGTACAACGCCGTACAACTCAGTACAACTTTGTACAAATCCGTACAACTCCGGACAACTTGTTACAATTCTGTAGAATTTTGTGTCTTATATTATGAGCTGTCAACGTTGACCACACATAATGGAATTCTTTGGTCATAACCAGTGACATATACCTACTTTGGTTGGTCATTGTGCATGGTAGCCACACTGTTAATTGATTATTGAATGTCTTTGTACTTCCTAGTTGATAATTGGTATTCCAAAACCATTGTGTCCCCCTCTGACCATTTGTGATTCGTATTGTGATTTGTCAACATGGACCACACATAGTGCAATTCTTTGGTCATGTTCAGTGACATATGCCTACTTTGGTTGGTCATTGTGCATGATAGCCACACCGTGCCACTACTTATTGAAGGTCTTTGTACTTGCAACTCAATACCTAGTATTCCCAAACCATTGTTTCCTCTTCTGACCATTTGTGACTCGTTTTATGAGTTCTCAATGCTGACCGCATATAGTGAAATTCTTCGGTCATGATCAGTGCCATATGCCTACTTTAGTTGGTCATTAGGCATGGCAGCCACACCGTACCACTTCTTGTTGAAGGCATTTATACATGCTAGTCGATACCTAGTGTTCCCAAACCATAGTTTCCTCCTCTGACTTTTTCTGACTCGTGTTATGAGTTGTCAACGTTGACCACACATAGTGGAATTCGTTGGTCATGGTCAGTGACACATGTATGCTTTTGTTGGTCGTTGTGCATGGTAACCACACCGTACCACTACTTATCAGAGGTCTTTGTACCTGCTAATCGATAACTAGCATTCCCAAACCATTGTTTCTCCCTCAGGCCATGTGTTACTCGTATTATGAGTTGTCAACGTTGACCATCCATACTGAAATTCTTGGGCATGGTCAGTGACACATACCCACTTTGGTTGGTCATTGTGCATGGTAGCCACACGGTGCCACTACTTGTTGAAGGTCTTTTTACTTGCTAGTTGAAAAGTAGTATTCTGAAACCATTGTTTCCCCCCCTGGCCATTTGTGACTCGAATTTTGAGCTGTCAACATTGACCCATCATAGTGAAATTCTTTGGTCATTGTCAGTGACATATGCCTACTTTGGTCGGTCAGTGTGCATGGCAGCAAGTCCGTTGTGGTGGTACATCTGTCGGCCGTAGTTTTCCGCCGTCCAAGAACTCTGGTACGAGTGGCTCATCGGAAAGACAAGCGCCCCACGGTCCTCACTCCAGGACAAACGAGCGGGATAACAACGTGCCCGCCAAGACACGCACTGGTCAGGGGCAGACGACTAAGATCACCGTGCGGAGCCGCGAAGCGTCTCCGCCCTCAGCAGCAGCTGTGGCAGCAGAAATGCGGCTCAGGCTGTGCTGTTCCTACAAGCCACCATAGGAGGAAGTTCTAGGCTAGGCTAGTACATAATCTCTCTTGTATGTCTGTTCTATTTTCAGCCTAGTAATTCTATGGTTCACCTTCTCTTGCTGCCTGCCTTCGGGCTGTGGCACTGGTCCTTCCGTTTCTTCTTGATCTGCCTTTGCCTCCTGTTGCCCGCATCTCGGCTATGGCACATCTCCCCACTGCATTCCTTCCGTGTTGAGAACGAGTCTCTATGCTCTGTGGCCTCACTAATCTGTCAGCTTTCCTACAACGCTCGTTTGACTTTGCTCACTCGCGGCCCGTCCTTGGTAGCTGTGGCTGCCCTGCTGGCAGCCAATACCGCGGTACTGTGGCCATCACCCTCTACAATCAAGACTCCGTTGCCCATCAACTTCCTCTTCCAAGGCTTGGGCTCTGCCCTGCCTCCACGGTGTCCGTAAAGCACACCTTCCACGCTTCTGTGCTGTGGGCTCCATGCGGCACGCGCCTTAGGTCAACGCACTGACTCGGCTCGTGCTTCTTCGGCACCGCCCCCATCTGACCCTCTCATTCTGCTGCTTCTGCTCAGTTGCTGCATCCTCACACTGCCATCTGTTAGCCTGTTTTGTCTATGTATGGGAACAGCATCATCTCCTTCTCTCAGTGCAAGTGCTTGTCCATCTGGTGCTGTGGCATCTGCTACAGGTTCAGCCCGCGCTTTGACGCTGCGGCTCGCCTCCTGGCTCGCCCGCACCATGGACCGCAGCCACTACAGCACCTGTTGCGTCCAGCATTTTACTGGCATGGTATCAGAGTGCAGCGAAAGACCCTGCCTCTGTCATCCTTCTCAAGCACAGAGCGGACGCCTGAAACTCCATGCCGAGGCGCTCTTCTGCCTCACCTCCAATTCCAACCTCACAGCAGCATCAGCAACGGTATCAAACGACATCAGCAACTCCTGCAGCAGCCATCTACCTGTTCACTGATGCTTACAAATTCCATCTTCAATGCAAAGCCGCCAAGCTTGAAAGCACTCATCCCAGCCGCACTCTCCTCACAGCCACATTGACTGTTACGTTGCTACTTCGTCTCCATCAATCACCAAAGCCTCCCACTGCACCTCTGGCTCCAGAAACTTCATCTGGTCATCCTTTAGACCTCCATGGGACCTCTTCCCTTCCTCCACCAAGGATCACTGCAGGCTTTTGCAACCTAGCCTTTCCACCTCTTGCAGGCAAACATGAGCAACATTCAGAGTGTACCTGCACCTACTGTTACCTCACTGGCTCCTTTTGTGATCCACCTTTCCACTACAAGCTTTCCCTACAGCAACTCTTACTACGTCTACTAATCTGCCTGCCTTTTCTCCCGCTAACAGCTGACCTCCTACTCTGCCTTACCTACCTCTCACTTTGGCTTCATTGTGCCCTCTCTACCCTCCTCCGTTCCCAGTTTACCATCGCTCTCTGGGTTCTTTTCTCTTTTTCTCCCACTTTGTCGATCATCTGCATCTCCCTCAAGCATGCTTTCAGCCTCCGTCCATTGTGCAAAACTCTCACTGCAGTTGACCAATACTGGCGCTTCATCGGCCGCTAACAAAAACCCCGTTATCGTCAACCGTCAACTCCTCCTCCCATACCAGCATCCACATCAGCCCAAACATCCAGCGTACAGCCAACCGACACCGAAATCGACAACAACAGCATCCTCCACTGTTTTCCCTACATTCCTCACGCGTTGTCCTCCCAAGTACATCAAGAACGGACAGCAACATTGGGACAAACCACCAACACGGCGCAGTCGGCCCCCACATCCACTAGCCGCAAATGTCTCTTGACACAACTGAAAGACTCAGTGTCTTCATCCCAAGTTCAGAATTGTCATCAGCCACTCATCCAACCCTTCTCCAAGAGCCACTCTCTCAGACGAAGGCGTTGGCTACTCTAACAAACTTCCATATACCAGAGCTTCTTGTCACAATGGTCATCTTTCTACCTCACAACAACCTCGTCTCTTCCCTTCGCAAGTGAAATCCAACCAGAACCATCTACCCTGACGCAACTCCCTCCAACTGCCTCTGCCACCCGCAGCCTCCTAGCCAGAGACTAACTTTTGCATAAACCAACCCACACATTAGGACAACCAGTCTCTCTCCTCCATCCAGCACCATTGCCCGTTCACCTCATAACAACAACAAGCACCTCACATCTCCTGGGAACCAGACCACCAATCCAACGGCTTCACCTCTTGATCTCCTCTTCTTAGCGGAGTAAACTCTCCCCTTTTCGGCTGTGGCACATCTCCCCACTGCATTCCTTCCATGTTGAGCCCGAGTATCTATGCTCTGTGGCCTCACTAATCTGTCAACTTTCCTCCAACGCTTGTTTGACTTTGCTCTCACACGGCCGTTCCTTGGAAGCTGTGGCTGCCCCGCTGGCAGCCCGCACCGCGGTACTGTGGCCATCACCCTCTACAATCAAGACTCCGTTGCCCATCAACTTCCTCTTCCAAGGCCCGGGCTCTGCCCTGCCTCCATGCTGTCTGTACAGCACATCTTCCATGCTTTTGCGCTTTGGGCTCAACGCCGCCCGCGCCTCAGGTCAATGCACTGCCTCGGCCCGTGCTTCTGTAGCACCGCCCCACCTGACCCTCTCATTCCGCTGCTTCTGCTCAGTTTCTGCCTCCTTACACTGCCATCTGTTAGCCTGCTTCGTCTATGTATGGTAACAGCATCATCTCCTTCTCTCAGTGCAAGTGCTCGTCCATCTGGTGCTGTGGCATCTGCTAGAGGTTCAGCCCACACCTTGACGCTGCGGCTCGCCTCCTTGCTCGCCCGCACCTCGGACCGCAGCCACTACAACACCTGTTGCGTCCAGCATTTTACTGAAAGTATTCCAAAACCATTGTTTCTCACTCTGACCATTTGTGACTTGTAGTATGAGTTGTCAACGTTGACCACACATAGTGATTTCTTTTGTCATGGTCAGTCACATATGCCTACTTTGGTTGGTCATTGTGCACGGTTGCCGCACCGTGCCACTACTCATTAAAGGTATTTGTACTTGCTAGTCAATACCTAGTATTCCCAAACCATTGTTTCCCCCTCTAATCATTTGACTCGTATTATGAGTTGTCAACGTTTACCACACATTGTGACATTCTTTGGTCATGGTCAGTGACATATGCCTACTTTGGTTGGTCATTGTGCATGGTAGCCACACATTGCCACTACTTAGTGAAGGTATTTGCACTTGCTAGTCAATAACTAGTATTCCAAAACCTTTGTTTCCCCCTTTGGCCATTTGTGACTCGTATCTTAAGTTCTCAACGTTGACCACCCGTAGGGATTTTTTTTTAGTCCATGGTCACAACATATGCCTACTTTGGCTGGTCATTGTGCATGGTAGCCACACTGTGCCACTACATATTGAAGATATGTATACTTGCTAGCCCGATAACTATTGTTACCAAACCATTCTTCCCTCTCTGGCAATTTGTGACTCGTTTTATAACTTGTCATCGTTGACAACACAGTGAAATTCTTTGGTCATGGTCAATGACATATGCCTACTTTGGTTGGTCATTGTGCATGGTAGCCCCACCGTGACACTATTCATTGAAGGTTTTTGTATGTGGTAGTCGATTACTAGTATTCCCAAACCATTGTTTCCCCATCTGACTACTTGTGACTTTTATTATGAGTTGTTAACGTTGACCACCCATAGTGGAATTCTTTGGTCATGGACAGTGGCATATGCCTACTTTGGTTGGTCATTGTGCATGGTAACCACACCATGCCACTACTTATTGAAGCTCTTTGTACTTGCTAGTCGATACCTAGTATTCCCAAACCATTATTTCCCCCTCTAGCCGTTTGTGACTCAAATTTTGAGTTGTCAACGTTGACCACACAGTGATTTATTTTTGTCATGGTCAGTGACATATGCCTACTTTGGTTGGTCATTGTGCATGTTGCCACACCGTGCCACTACTCATTGGAGGTATTTGTACTTGCGAGTCCATACCTAGCATTCCTAAACCATTGTTTCCCCATGTGGCCATTTATGACTCGTATTATGAGTTGTCCATGTTGACCAAACAGAGTGAAATTCTTTGGTCATGGTCAGTGACGTATGCCTACTATGGTTGGTCATTGTGCATGGTAGCCACACCGTGCCACTACTTCTTGAAGTTATTTGTACTTTCTAGTCAATAACTAGTATTCCCAAACTTGTGTTCCCCCCTTTGACCATTTTTTACTCTTGTTATGAGTTGTCAATGTTGACCACCCATAGTGAAATTCTTTGGTCATAGTCAGTGATATATGCCTACTTTGGTTGGTCATTGTGCATGGTGGCCACATTGTGCCACTGATTATTGAAGGTCTTTGTACTTGCGAGTTGATAACTAGTGTTTCCAGCACATTGGTGCCCCCTCTAACCATTTGTGACTCATATTAAGAGCTGCCAATATTGACCACCAATAGTGATATTCTTTGGTCATGGTCATTGACATAAGCCTACATTGGTTGGTCTATGTGCACGGCAGCCACCCTGTGTCACTACGTATTGAACGTCTCTATTCTTGCTTGTCGATACTAGCATTCCCAAAACCATTTTTCCCCCTTTGACTATTTATGACTCATATTGTAAGTTTTCAACGTTGGCCCATCATAGTGAAATTCTTTGGTCATGGTCAGATACATATACCTACTTTAATTGGTCATTGTGCATCGTAGCCACACTGTTGCACTAAACATAGTGAAGGTATGTGTACTTGCTAGTTGATAACTAGTATTCGCAAAGCATTGCTTTTCCCTCTGGCCATTTGTGAGTCGTTTTATAAGTTGTCAACGTTGACCACACATAGTAAGATTCTTTGGTCATGGTCAGTGACATATGTCTACTTTGGTTGACCATTGTGTATGGTAGCCACATCATCCCACTACCTATTGAATGTATGCGTACTTGCTAGTCGATAACTAGTATTCCCAAATCATTGTTTCCCGCTCTGGCCATTTGTGACTCGTTTTACAAGTTGTCAACGTTGACCACACATGGTGAAACTCTCTGGTCATGGAAATTGACATATGCCTTCTTTGGTTTGTTATTGTGCATGGTAGCCCCACATTGACACTACTTATTGAAGGTTTTTGTACTTGTAATTTGATAACTAGTATTCCCAAACCATTGTTTCCCCCTTTGACCACTTGTGACTTGTATTATGAGTTGTCAACATTGGCCACCCATCGTGAAATTCTTTGGTCGTTGTCAGTGACATATGCCTACTTTGGTTGGTTACTGTGCATGGTAGCCACACCGTGCGACTGCGTATTGAAGGTCTTTGTACTTTCTAGTCAATAACTGGTATTCCCAAGCCATTGTTTCACCCTCTGACCACTTGTGACTTGTATTAAAAGTTTTCAATATTGACCATATATGTTTTTGTCATTTTGGTCATGGTTAGTGACATATGCCCTATTTGGTTGGTAAGTGTACATGGAAGCCACACCGTGCCACTACTTATTGAAGTTCTTTACACTTGCTTGTTGGTAACTAGTATTCCCAAACCATTGTTTCTCCCTCTGACCATTTGTGACCCGTTGTATGAGTTATCAACATTGACCACACACAGTGATTTCTTTTGTCATAGCCAATGACATATGCCTATGTTGGTTGGTCATTATGCATGGTTGCCACACCCTGCCATTACTCATTGAAGGTATTTGTACTTTCTAGTTGATACCTAGTATTCTGAGACCATTGTTTCCCCCTTTGACCATTTGTGACTCGTATCATGAGTTCTCACCGTTGACCACCGAGAGTGAAATTCTTTGGTCATGGTCAGCAACATATGCCTACTTTAGTTGGTCATTGTGCATGGTAGCCACACCGTGCCACTGATTATGAAAGGTATTTTTACTTGTGATTCAATAACTAGTACTTCCAACACATTGTTTCCACCTCTGTACATTTGTGACTCGTACTATGAGTTGCCAGTATTGACCACCAATAGTGAAACTCTTTGGTCATGGTCATTGACATAAGCCTACTTTGGTTGGTCTCTATGCACTGTAGCCACCCTGTGCCACTACGTATCAAATGTCTTTTTACTTGCTTGTCCATACTAGTATTCCCAAACCATTATTTCTCCCTCGGACTATTTGTGACTCGCATTATGAGTTGTCAACGTTGACCCATCATAGTGAAATAATCTGGTCATAAACAGTGACGTATGCCTACTTTGGTTGGTCATGTGCATGGTAGCCACACCGTCCCACTGTTTACCAAAAGTATGTGTCCTTGCTAGTCGATAACTAGTTTTCCTAAACCATTGTTTCCCCCCCTGTCCATTTGTAACACGTTTTACAAGTTGTCAACATTGACTACACATAGAAAAACTCTTTGGTCAAGGTCAGTGACATATGCCTGTTTTAGTTGATCATTCTGCATAGTAGCCACACAGTATTACTGCTATTGTAAGTTTTTGCACTTGGTAGTCGATAAATGATACTCCCAAACATTGTTTCCCCCTCAGGCCACTTGTGACTCGTATTATGAGTTGTCAACGTTGACCACCCATAGTGAAACCATTTGGTCATGGTCACGGACATATGCCTACTTTGGTTGGTCATTGTGCATGCTAGCCACACCGTGCCACTACTTATTGAAGTTTTCAGTACTTGCTACTAAACAAGTAGAATTCCCACACCAAAAAAAACCCTTTTGACCATTTGTGACTCGTATTGTGAGTTGTCAATGTTGACCACCAATAGTGAAATTCTTTGGTCATGGTCAGTAACACATGCCTACTTTGGATGGTCGTTGTGCATGGTAGCCACACCGTACCACTACTTATATAATGTCTTTGTATTTTCTAGTTGATAAGTTGTATTCCCAAACCATTGTTACCCCCTCTGACCATTTGTGACTCGTATTATGAATTGTCAACATTGACCCATCATAGTGAAATTCGTTGGTCATGGGCAATGACATATGCCTACTTTGGTCAGTCATTGTGCATGGTAGCCACACCGTGCCACTACTTACTGAAGGTATGTGTACTTTCTATTCAATGACTTATGTTCCCAAACCATTGATTCCCCCTCTTACCATTTGTGACTCATAGTATGAGTTGTCAATGTTGACCACACATAGTGATATTCTTTTGTCATGGTCAGTGACATATGCCTACTTTTGTTGGTTATAGTGCATGGTAGCCACACCGTACCACAACTTATGAAAGGTCTTTGTACTTGCTATTTGATACCTAGTATCACAAAATCATTGTTTCCCCATCTGACCAGCTGTGACTCGTATTATGAGTTGTCCACGTTGACCACCCATAGTGTTATTCTTTGGTCATGGTGAGTAACATATGCCTACTTTGGCTGGTGATTGTGTATGGTAGCCACACCCTACCACTGATGATTAAAGGTATATTCACTTGCTGGTCAATAACTTGTATTTCCAACCCGTTGCTTCCCCATCTGACCATTTGTGACTCGTATTATGATTTGTCAACGGTTACCACCCATAGTGAAATTCCTTGGTCATGGTCAGTGACACATGCCTCTTTTTGTTGGTCATTGTGCATGGTAGCCACATCGTGCCACTACTTGTTTAATGTCTTGTACTTTCCAGCCAATGCCCATATTACCAAACCATTGTTTCTCCCTCTAACCATTTGTGACTCGAATTATGAGTTGTCGACGTTGACCCATCACAGTAAAATTTTGTGCTCATGATCATTGACATGTGCCTACTTTGGGTGGTTTTTATGCATGGTAGCCACACCGTGCCACTACGAATTGAAGGTATGTGTACTTGCTAGTTTATGATTATTGTTCCCAAACCATTGTTTCCCCCTCTATCCATTTGTGACTCATTTTATGAGTTGTCAACGCTGACCACACGTAGTGAAATTCTATGGCCACGATCAGTGACATGTGCCTACTTTGGTTTGTCATTATGCATGGGACCCACATCGAACCACTACTTATTGAAGGTCGTTGTACATACTGTTTGATACCTAGTGTTCCCAAATCATCAATTCCCCCTCTGACCGTTTGTGATTCGTGTTATCGGTTTTCAACGTTACCCACACATAATGTAACTCTTTGATCATGGGCTGTGACATATGCATACTTTCGTTGGTCATTATTTATGATAGCCACACCGTGCCACTACTTATCGAAGGTCTTTGTAATTTCTAGTCAAAAACTAGTATTCCAAAACCAGTTTTTCCCCCTTTGACCATTTCTTTATTGTTTTATGAGTTGTCAAAGTTGACCACCTATACACAAATGCTTCGGTCAAGGTCAGTGACATGTGCCTTCTTTCGTTGGTCATTGTGCATGGTCGCCACAACGTGCCATTACATATTGAAGGTTTTTGTACTTTCTAGTTGATAACTATTATTTCCAAACTATTGTTGCCCCCTGTTACCATTTGTGACTGGTATAATGAGTTGTCAATGCTGACCACACATAGTGAAATTCTTTGTTCATGATCAATGACATGTGCCTACTTTGGTTGGTCACTATGCATGGTAGCCTCACCGTGCCACTACTTATTGAAGGTATTTGTATATGCTGGTTGATACCTAGTGATCCTAAACCATTGTTTCCCCCTCTGACCATTGGTGACTCGTGTTATGCGTTCTCAATGTTGACCATACATAGTGGAATTCTTTGGTCATGGGCACTGACATATGCATACTTTGGTTGGTTACTGTGCATGGTAGCCACAGCATGCCACTTCTTATTGAATTTCTTTAGACTTTCTAGTCAGTACCTGGTATTCCCAAACCATTTTTTCCTCCTCAGACCATTTGTGACTCATGTAATGAGTTGTCGAAGTTGGCTACCTGTAGTGAAATTCTTTCGTCATTGTCAGTGACGCATGCCTGCTTTGGTTGATCATTGTGCATGGTAGCCACAACTTGCCACTCCTTACTAAAGGTCTTTGTACTTGCTAGTCAATGACTAGTGTTCTTAAATAATATTCTCCCTCTTTGGCCTTTTGTGACTGATCTATTGGTTGTGAATGTTGACCACCCAGAGTCAAATTCTTTGGTGATGGTCAGTGAGATATACATGCTTTAAGTGGTCATTCTGCATGGTAGCCACACCGTACCACTACTTATTGAAGGTATTTGTACTTTCTAGTTCATAAGTAGTATTCCCAACCCATTTCATCCCCCATTGGCCATTTTGACTAGTAGAATGAGTTGTCAACGTTGATGACACATAATGAAATTCTTTGGTCATGGGTAGTGACATATGCCTACATTCCACGGTCATTCTGCATGGTAGACACAATGCGCCACAACTCATTAAATGTCTTTGTGCTTGCTAGTCGATTTCTAGTATTCCCAAACCATTGTTTCCCTCTCGGACCATTTGTGACTCGTATGATGAGTTGTTAACGTTGACCACACATAGCAAAATCCATTCGTCATGCTTTATGGCATGTTCCTACTTTGGTTGGTTAGTGTGCATGGTAGCCACAACATGTCACTACGTATTGAAGGTCTTCGTACTTGCTAGTCCATAACTGCTATTCATAAACCATTGTTTTCCCTTCTGACCACTTATGACTCGTATCATGAATTTTCAACGTAGACCACACATAGTGAATTTGTTTTGGTCATGGTCAGTGACATGTCCCTACTTTGCTTGGTCATTATGCACGGAAGCCACACCGAGCCAATACTTATAGAAAGTCTATGTACTTGCTTGTTGATAACTAGTTTTCCCAAACCATTTTTCCCCCTTTGACCATTTTTGACTCGTAGTATGATTTGTGAACGTTGACCACACATAGTGAAATTCTTTGGTTAGGGACACTGACATATGCCTACTTTGGTTGGTCATTGTGCATGGTAGCCACACCATACCACTAATTATTGAAGGTATTTGTACTTGCTAGTTGATACCTAGTATTACCAACCCGTTTTTTTCTCCCTCTGACAATTCGTGACTAGTAGTTATGAGTTGTCAACGTTGACCACAAATAGTGAAATTCTTTGGCCATGGTTAGTGACATGTACCTACTTTGGTTGGTCATTATGAATGGTAGCCACGCCGTGCCACTACTTATTGAAGGTCTTCGTACATGCTTGTCGATATGTAGTATTCGCAAACCATTGTTTCCCCCTCTGGCCGTTTGTGAATCTTTTTATGAGTTGTCAATGTTGACCACACATAGTGGTCATGGGCGGTGACACATGCATACTTTGGTTGGTAGTTGTCCATGGTAGCCACACCGTGCCATTATTAATTGAATTTCTTTGTACTTGTTAGTGAAAAGCTAGTATTCCCGACCCATGTTTCCTCCTCTGACCATTTGTGACTCGTATTATGAGTTGTCAAAGTTGACCACCGATTTTGAAAATCTTTTTTCATGGTTAGTGAAACATGCTTGCTTTGGTTGGTCATTGTGCATGGTAGCCACACCTTGCCACCACTTATTGAAGGTCTTTGTACTTGCTAGTCGATAACATGTATTCCCAAACCATTGTTTCCCCCTCTAACCATTTATGATTCATTTCATGAGTTGTCAACGTTGACCCATCATGGTGAATTTTTTTGGTCATGGTCAGAGACAGATGCGTGCTTTGGTTGGTCATTGTGCACGTTAGCCAAACCATGCCAATACTTATTGAAGGTACATGTACTTGCTTGTCAATATCTTTTACTTTTAAACCATTCTTTCCCCCCTTGACCATTGGTGACCCGTTTTATGGGTTGCCAACGTTGACCACACATAGTGAAATTCCTTGGTCATGATGAGTGACATGTGCATACTTTGGTTGGTCATTATGCAAGGTACCCACATCATGCCACTACATATTGAAAGTATGTGTACATGCTGGTCGATACCTATTACTCCCAACCCATTGTATCCCCATCTGACCATTTGTGACTCGTGTTATGAGTTGTCAACATTGACCACACATAGTGGAATTCTTTGGTCATGGAAAGTGACATATGCATACTTTGGTTGGTCATTGTGCATGGTAAGCACACCGTGCCACAAATTGCTGAAGATCTCTATACTTGCTAGTCGATGAATAGTATTCCCAAATCATTGTTTCCACCTCTAGCCATTTGTGACTCGTATTACGAGTTGTCAACATTGAGCCATCATACTGAACTTCTTTGGTCATGGTCAGTGACATACCGTACCAACAGGCACATTCGTCTATAATAATCATTTTGTCCCGTTTAAGGGTTCACGAAGAAACTATGTGTGTCATGGACGGATTCCTCATGAAATTCCATGAGGCGCAGATCGGTGGTACAAGTCCGAGAGGCCATTTTCCCCACCCTATCTCCCCCCCTCAACCCCCTTGCCAAAATCAATCACGGCTCCCTACCTGGCAAATTAGCAACACGTGGAGTGAGAGGTCCAAACCTTGGAACGTTTGGACTTGCGATGCTGGCCAACGGGGGTGCCATTTCACGTCGGCACTCTGCGGACTTGATCAGTAGACGAATTTTGATGCTCCTGTTACTCTTGTGAAGGTTGATAAACGGCTCCCAAAGAAACAAAAAACTAACTAAAAATGGGACAATATGAGAACTCTCTAATTCACTTCCAAAAAGTGGACAAATATGCCTGGTAGTATGGTATGCCTGCTTTGTTGGTTGTTGTGCATGGTAGCCACACCGTGCCACTACGTACTAAAGGTCTTTGTACTTGCTTTCGTTAACTAGTATTCCCAAACCATTTTTCATCGCTATGACCATATGTGACTCGTGTTATGAGTTGTCAAGGTTGACCACACATAGTGCAATTCTTTGGTCATTGTCACTGACATGTGCCTACTTTGATTGGTGAGTATGAATGGTAGCCACACCATACCAATACGTATTGAAGGTCTTTGTTCTTGCTAGTCTATAAGTCGACCAAGGATTATGTTCAATCCGTTACACCATACTAGCGACGGATGTTCACTGGGCAAGTCTTTGTACCGCCAAACGAGGAACTCCAATGACACCTAATCAAGGAGTACCACGGCAATAGTTTGTGTTGATGTTTTCAAAAGGACAAGAGAATAACATAGCCAGCAACATACTATTGGTGGGACAACGAGGTCAAAACGTTGTAAGAGTATTGAGGTGTGTCTTTACAAGATTGTATCACCCTCAAGAAGTCGACCAAATGGTATCTAAACGCCAATAAAGTTTGTGAAAGCTATGTTTACCATTCCAGAAAGTGGTCAGACTTTTCATAACCTTTTCGAATTAAACATTAAAACTTCGGGCAGGTAATCAATCTGCCATTGGGAAGAACGATAGAAAATTCTTGAGGCCAGTGCATGGTGGGCTAGAAATGTAATGATAGTAGTGTCCTACTGCACAGTTTACGCACTCATATATGTCAATGACGTAACAACGACAAGGCTCGTGGGATAGTGATACTGAGTATAACACCAATACTGAATTCTTCAATGTCCATCATTTGTTTGATGGAATGGACATCTTTGCCACTTATTTCAAGTGAACTAAAACCACAATAAGAAACAAAAAAATACAAGTGTTTCAATACATTCAGGCTGTACCCTTGATCATCCTAACAACTTGATGAAAAATTGTATTTGACATGATGAGTGGAAATGTCTCCGTGACAAAGCAAACACCTTAATCAAATGCAATTGATTTGTATATAAATGAACCTAAAATAAGTCTGTACATTTTGGCTCAAATGTGGCACATTAGTGGCGGTTGAGCACCTTCCTTAATTCCAATTTAATTTGTGGACTCAAATAGTTTATGGGTTGCTCACTTTATCTTTTAGTGGTAAGGCCTTTTGGGTTCGCACACAAAACCAACAAAAATAGTCTAAACCATGCTCACAATCTGGTTGTCACTTTGGAATATTTTTGGTTCAAGTGCAGATCCTTGTGTGTATCCTTTTCTATGCTTTTTTGAACATGCCATATATACGACCAAATCTTAGGCATGAATGTTGGGTCACCTTCTATGTTTTGTCTTGTCGGTGTAATATAATCCAACAAAGCACAATGTTTGCTTGCCATCCCACTGGTTTCAACACACACACACACACACACACACACACACAC
>SZWC01017400.1:16176-31400 GCA_023375785.1 Penium margaritaceum
ACACACACACACACACACACACACACACACACGCACACACACACACACACACACACACACACACATGCAAACACATACGCGCATGCGCATGCACAAATGTCATCCCGTGCAGCGGCGTGACGGCTCACATATGCCCCACAAAAAAGAGCTGTAGTGTCGCACCTCTCTCCTGCGAACAGTTTCCTCTGTCTCCCTCAATTTTCCACTTTCAGCAACAAGAACCAAGGCAAACACAAACACTCCCATAGGGAGGGACCGGCGGCAAGGACCACCAGATGTCGCACCTCATTCAGGGGACGAGCAGCAGACGATGGAGGAGCCACAGCCAACGCCGCAGCCGGGTCAGCCATGTGCGGTGGTATCACAGCCTCCAACTCCTCTCGCGTCAGCACCCATTGCACCCCCTTTGCCCCTGACGGCTCTCCCTCTCTCCCCACCGCTGCAGCTGCTGCAGCTGCTGCTGCTGCTGCTGCCTCCGCTGTGCCTCCACCCATGGAACAAGGCTGGCCAGTGGCCAGCTGTGCCGTTGTCTGGCTGGCAGGTGAGAACAGGCCGCTGGCGGGGCTGCCGTGGGGCTGGCTGCCAGGTTGGTGCTTGAACGGCAGCGGCACACCAAGGAAGGAGGTGGGGTTCATCACCTCGCACAGGCGAGCGTCGATCGCCACCTGGCAGGACCATCAAGTGAGAAAATGTGGAGAGAGTGAGTCCAACGATGACATTCCCAGCTGTGCAACGGGGAAGAGAACAACAGCAGAAATGAAAACAGAAAGGCCAAAACCGCGAAGTGGAAGAAGGGTCTTCGGGAAGGAAGACGGTCCTAGAGTGAAGAAGGGAAGGAGAGTTGGGTGAGAGGACAGTGGGCGCGGGGTTGATGAGCGCTCTTTTTTAGTTTGTGGACTGCGGCACACTCGCCAATCAGCTCCACATATGGAGTGTGTCCCTGGGTTCTGCTCACCCTCACAGCGCTCCTGGTGTCCCTGCCAGACGCTTCGACCGGTTCAGCTGCTGCTGCTGCTGCTTCTCCTGCTGCTGCCGCAGCAGCAATTCCAGCCGCGACCTGCACGGCCGTCTGTACGCAGCGCAGGAACGGCGAACAGAAGACCCTTGTGATGCCCGTGCCCCTCGCATGCAGCGCCACGCCCGCCTCATACGCCCTCTGCTTGCCCTGGTCCGAGATCGGAGGGTCCCATGGACGCACTGACGTGGCGCTCCACGAAGGATCCACGTCGTCCAACCGCTCCGCATGGCGCATGACCACGAGGGTCTGCCTCGCAGCCGCCGGGCGGGCGAAGGGATTGCGGCTGGTCACCGCATCGGCGTCCAGGTCAGCGTCCGCTTCGTCACTGCCAGCGGTCACAGCAACGCCCGCACCGCCCGCAGCACCAGCGGCCGCGGCGGCAGCGGCGAAGGAGTCGAGGGAGACCATGCTGCCAAGGGGGCTGCCGGCGGTTGCAGCAATGCTGTCGGAGCTGGCCACCCGCTTCAGCCCACGGCCGAGCCGGCCCAGAGCAAGCGGAAAGGGTCCTCCTTGGCTGCTGTTACCGCTGCTGCCGCGGACGCCTGCTGCTATAGCGGCAGCCGCTGCTGCTGCCGAGTCCCCCCGCGCTTCCCATGAAGTGGCCAGGTCTGAGGCCGAGTCCGACATGGGGTCGAGATCTCTGTCCGGGAAGGGCACCGGGTACGTCGGCGAGCCAGGCACCGAGGGTATGTGTTCGTCTGTGAGTTGGTAGAGGCTGTCCACACTGGACCTTGCAATTCCGAGTGTAACAGGTGCTGCTGCTTCGGCACTTCTGGGTCCAGGAATTGCTTCTGCTGTGCCAGGCTCCACCTGGATTTGCTGCTGCTGATGATGCTGCTCGGTCGAAAACCGGGACAATCGCGAAGGCCCTGCTGCAGACGCTACGGCAGCGGCAGCAGTAGGAGCAGCAGCAATGCTAGTAGCATTCTGCTTCAACACGATGCGGCCGCCTGCGATAGGACTGCTGACCTCGTCGCCTCCACCAGAGTCTCTCCCCCATCCAGTTCCAACGGCAGAGAGAACCAGGTCTGCTTCTGCGCCTGCTGCTGTGGAGACGGGTGCCACCATACGACCAGATGCTGCAGCATGCTCCGATGCAGCGCTGCAACGGCGTTCTTGGCGGTCTGCATCATCATCATCGCCGGCACAATGCAGCGAGATCTGCCGCAGTGACTGCGCAGCGCTCAAAGCAGACAGCTCGGGGAGCTCCGCAGCAGCAGCGGCTGCCGGTGGTGGCGCTGCTCCTGCTGCTGCTGAACCCTCCATGGCATCCATCTACACAAAACGCAGATCGTCAATTCTGCAGCAAAGCTGGCAACCAAGGCACCACTTTGGTACGCCCTCCAACCGCCGCAGCCGTCACAGCCCGTTCAGACCCTCTGGGCCCACACGAAACTTCCTCTCCCCGTCCCCAATAACCGCCTTTCCCCAACACCTGCCCCTGCCCCTGACCCTAACCCTCTCCTCCCTCCTGCCCGGTGACTCGCGGCTCCGCTCCTCTCACGAGCCCAAGCGGGGCGTCCTCCAAATGCCTCGCCTCGACTACACTGCAGTAGACTCTGCCCGGCTTCGACGAGGGCGTGCTACGAATGTGCTTTGATCTTGTGCAGGAGGTGAACCCGCACCTGCCGTCCTGCTAGCGAGTGGGCCTGCCGGCCCACCGCGCAAGCGACGGAGGAGCCGTTGCGAGGCTCGGGAGGAAACACAATGCGCGGGGAGTTGGGGACCGCTCAGCTCGCGAATCGCTCTCGAACGCGATGGGCGGGAGCGCCAATGGGGTTGATCGCTGAGGCATAGGCAAGGGAGACGAAGGCCATGCCAGTCTTCCAGGCAGTCTAAAAGCCGTGTGACTCGGTATGGGTGCGATCGCGCGCCGTAAGCCGCTGGTCCGCGGACTGGACAGGCAGAGGAGGCGCCACTCTCACCAAACGACCTCCACCCTCCACGACGGCAAGATATCGCGACTGCCCTGACCGTGGTCAGCCAGAGGCGTGGGGACCATGGCCCGGAGACATGGGGGCTGCGGCCGCACGCTGCCTCATTGGGGGAGAGAGGGACGCTCGGTTAAAGAACGGGCGGAGGAGCGACGAAGGTAGGAACGGCAGTCATAGCTTGTTCCCTCTCTGCCTCTCCGCAGAGGACGGATGGAGAAACAGATTCCCGTTCATTGGCCCCCTTACAGGACTGAGGAAGGACACCGGAGCTTTTGCGGCCATTGCGGACCCTACTCAAGCTGCGAATGAACACCGTTCGGACGATGGATAAGGGCTGAGCGGCCACAAGTACCAAGCTATTTTTGGAAGAAATAGCCAGGATATCCACAAGCCCTAAGTCTTGACCTGTTACGTACCAGACGTATACGAGTCCCTAATCTTTCCAGGTGGGTATTTCTGTTATTACACAAACAGCCCACCGCGTCGCGAGACCTCGAAATTATTTCTGACGGTTGAGGGAAAACCGGCCAACTGCCCTCACCTCCACTGAATCTTCCCGAACCTTCTGACAACTTCGACCACTCTCGCGAATCTACGACAGAAGTGTCACGACCTTTCGGTCGACTTCTCGACGCATAGAGACGAATCTGGATTTATAAATATGCATCTCGCATCCTCACCGTCGATTCTCAAAGCCCAACGATCTCTCGACGGACCTTCTGGAATCTGACCACTCACGACACAACTCCACACGCGTCCCTCGGCAATCGACCTAACAACCCTGACTATGCCTCATTCGTAACTCGACACTTATGTATACGTGTTCGATGATTCCGACACTTGTCATCGAAGTACACTCACTGCTAATTATAAATTGCTCAAGTGTCCCAAATTTGAATTTGTGTTCTGTCTCGCAACTTCTACTTCTTCACCATCTACGCTCCGTTCGGCATAACACCTGGTATCAGAGCGCAGCGGTGCTGAAGAGGCAACCGACTAGTTTACCCATGTGGAGGACTATCGCGCATAAGCCATCGGTGCATCTCGCACGTCAAGACTTTGCAGACTTCGCGTCTACAACGTGAGGCGAGCGAGTGCAGCCAACGACCAGCAGCGGGTCTTCGGCAACGACTTTGGCAATGGAGGAGAAGAACGTGACTACGCACGCAAACCCTGGAGCGATAGCGAATGCTGACATGGCAGGCTATGTGGCAGCCGGATCAACCCTTACGGTCACGACGACCAATCTCGTCGCTCACCCAACGCAGGTAAACCAGCCGCCAATAACGACAGCCGCGACGACGAAAGCAAGAACAATAGGTGGAACCGGGGGACAGGCGCGGATCAACGAAGAACTGACAAGCCGAATCTCCGCACTCCAGGGGATCAAAAGCAAACTGCTCCAACAACTCAATGTCATGACGGAGGCTCTTTGCAATGCAAGCGCACGTGAAGCGGTGCTCGTCGAGAGAAATTCCCAACTCTCGAGCAAACCCAAAGTTCGTCCGGCCCCACCAGAACCGTTCGATCCTGCAAACTCTGAAGAAACGACGGTTTGGATGTGGCTGACGAGTTTGGAGGTGTATTTCACCGCTGTTGGGGTCAACGACGATCAAAAGAAAATTGACCTCGTGGCCGCGCTTTTGCATGGCACGGCGCTAAGTTGATGGTCTGATCTAAAGGCCATCCAATGGCAGCAGGAGACCGGCGGGGCATCATGAACGGCCAATGGCGCCCGTTTCATATCGCCGACCGCAAGCGTTCTACCCTTGGAGCACATCAACCCGTAGTGGCAAGATGTGCTAACACCACAAACCGACTGGAACGAATTCTCGCGCGCGATGCTCGCACGATTCAAACAACTGAATGAGAAATCCGATGCATGGTACAAGCTCCAGTGTCTTTGTCACTAGTCGAGCGTGGCAGAGTATACGCGGAGATTTCGCAAGATCATCACCAGTGCAGACATTGCCCCCAATGAACTCTGTTTTCACTACTAACGGGTTCAAGCGAGACATACGGCGAGCAATTTCTATCTTCGGCATCCAAAACGACTTGCCGCGAATGATCGCAGCAGTAGAAAGGATCGACAGTGCTGACTACAATGCTCGGATCCTGGAATCCTACGCCCGGCCACCTCCCAACCACAATCATCGTGGAAACGGAAAAAGCCAGTCGGGGGACTCCTTGACTCCGATGGAAGTGGACGCCGCTGACTAGAGAGAAACACGCACCTGCTACAACTGTGAAAACATTGGACACATCGCTCTCAACTATCGGAGCAAGGTGTAGGCCAAAAGGGGGGAAAGACGTGGAAAAACGAGTCAAGAAACGGTGAAGGATAGGAGTGGAAGGCGCAACTCTTGTATGCGCGGAGCGATCTGCACCGAACGATCGCCCATCTGAATGGTCTACATCACCGCAGAGGGTTCCTGAGATCGCAAAGTTTGCCGAGAGGTACAAGGACGACCAACCGACGATACTGTTAAGAGTCCAGCCTCAAGGATGCAAGTGTCGCAGAACGGTACCGGCACTATGGAACGAGGAGCTTCTCACAGCTTTTTAAGCAACGACATGGTTCGCAAGCTGGGTTTGCAGACTGAGCCAGGGGTGTTTCAAGGAAAAACCGTCGACGGGAGATTACAGATACAGAGAATCGAGAACCACTATGACTACACGTGGGAGATCTACGCAACGTAATAGTCTGGAGGTCCTGTCCAATGAGTGACCACAAAATCATTCACGGTCGAGATTTGAGAATGTGAGAGACTTGGTGGCAGAAGCTAAGATGCGGGTGCCACAGCATGAAGAGCTATGATGGCAAGAGGAAACAAGGAGGAAGAAAGAGGAAGAGGACATCGGAACAACACCAGTGTGTGAGCATCAGCCTACCTCAACGACTATACCGTAGTGGCACGTAAATTCGCCAAAAATATTTATTTCAATTTTCCCATGTGTTCCTATATTTATTCATTCAAGTTTGGGCATACCACATTGAAAATTACAAGAAAACTTATCCAGTTTTTCCTATTCTTATAACTAAAATAATTCCCATACCAGTCAAGTTAGGGGGCACAATTTGGAACACTTCATGAGAAATGGAAATTCACATATTCGGTTTGAACACCACGCACATCTAATGAAACAAAACGCCTTTACGTCACGCAGGTGCGATGAAGTCCTCGGCCTCGGACACTATTGCGCTACTGAAAAGCTCGCTACCGGGTGCGACGGCCTCCTCCGCCGCAGCTTCGCGGAAGGAGGGGTCCAGACAACGAGCAAAGTTGTACCTGTCCCATGCATGGCGAAACAACGTCATGTCACCCTTTAGTCGAAGCCAAGATCGCAGCACCTACGTTGGCCCTAGGTTTCTCATCTTTGCAAGGCCCAAGTCCACCTTGCCACTGTTGCCGTTGGCAAGGCTTTGGCGGACCTCTTGCCCGTGCCATTCATGGAATGTTGTGGAGATGGTGGCCTTGAGCGAACGCTGAAGGCCCACATCTGCAGGTTGGGCCTTGGACGTGCACCCTGGTGGGATGAAAAGGAGCTTGATGAATGGGTAGTTGTTCTTAAAAAAATCCTTAAACTCGGCCGATGTGTGAGGGCACCACGCGTCGACAAGCAGAATGAGTTTTTGCTTGCGGACGGTCTTGTTCTGTGCCTTCACTCGCGCTTGTACCATGGATTGATCACATGGGTGATCCAATCCCTCGTTGTGTTGGCGTTGGCCCAATGGTTGGCTGTATGCGTGTACACGAATTGGTGGTCATCGACAGCCCGACGCGCGTTGGCGTTGTCCGGGTGGCACCTGTCCGTTTTGCCGGGCGTAGATGAGCTACAAAGGCAGCATGTCACCCGCCATGGTGGATGAAACCAAGGCGTGATTTGGCGCTTGTCGTCGAGCGCGGCAATGGCCACCTCAGTGGACCCCACAGGGGCGTACGTGTGGTCTCCTGCACATCCCACAACTACGGCTTAGACGGGATGCGGACGCGGGGGGAGGGGGGGGGTGCGGACGATGACGATGCGGACGGAAAACAGACTTACAGGTCGGGACAATGGAGATCCCCGTGTGGTCTCTGTTGACGATGAATGCGGGGTCAACGCCATTCATGAGCATGAGTGCCGCCACGCGCTTGTGCTTGGCGAGCACTTTCTCTTCCCAATTGGAGGGAAGCTTCTGTGCCACCGTTGTGCCACAGCGATAGGACCACCTCATGCGCTCCTGCACAAACCTGTGGATCAATGCGCGGGAGAACGTCATTTGCCCGCCATTGGTGGGCAGTTCTTCAGGAAACTTTTCCGCCGTCAAGCCTTGGAGGACCCCACGCAAGTTGGTGCTGTTGATGATTGTACCTTCCATGCGCATGTCATTGATCATTTCACGGATGTATTATTCAAAACCTTCATGGCGATCAAGAAACGCCTGGCCACCACGGTTGCCATGCGTGTGTCTGGATGTTGGACCTTGGATTTTTATGTCCTCGGTGTGTGGCAAAAAAGTACAGAACTTGTCAAGGAGCACGCAAGATGACGGTTCATACCAACCACGAACCGTAGACGGTTTGAGTTGGTCGTACACACACCGACCACCGCCCTCGCGATAGAGTTTCCTCAGCATCTTCACGGCGGTGTAGGCGGTTCCACCGGCCACCATGGCGTTGTGGATTCGTGGAAGGTGGCCGTCTCCTAGCCAGTTCATGTACTTGCCACGTGTGGTGGTGCATCCGCCATTCGATGCACTTGAGGGAGGTGGAGCATCAACTTCTACCTGGGAAACATCTTCAGGTCATCCGCCATCCGTTGTCACGGCGGCCGTGGTCGGGGCGACGGACGTGAGACGCACACGTGTTGTCACGCTGGCCATTTCCGGGACGCTTGCAACCTCCACAGGGGCAAGCGTGACGAGCTCAAGCTTCTTTGGCGGGCATCCCGGACGATGCTTGGGGGGCAGATTGCATGGAGTCGGGTGTTTGACCTTGTCCAGGTCAAACTGGCGGTCACGTTCTATGTCAGCCTCCTCAACAAAAAGTCCCTTCATGCGGAAATTGAGTAGAATCTTCATGGTGGTACAGAGTTGAGGACGAGTGGCTGACGGTTGCACCCGACAGAGATTTCACTTCGAAGGTGCGACACGGGAGGGCGTGCAGCATTACTCCTGGGATCATGGAACGGTTGCCCGTTCACCCGCAACTCAAACACTCAAACTTCAAACTGCAAGATGTGCAATCCCAAGTGTCCTGGGTAGAACGATGGGCAAATATGAGTATCGTATTTTTTTTTTGTCCCTGGTTTGGACGACCCCTATAGAAACTCAAAAGGACCTGATTTTGGGTGAATATAAGAATCACAAAAAAGGTGTCCAAAATCTCGGCGAATGAAAGTGCCACTACGGTACCACAAAAAAGAGAAGGAGAGGGGGTAAAGGGCAATGCACAGTCAAAGAAGCGTCAGCGGTAGGCATAGAGGAAGAATGATAGATCAACGAACTCCACGGCACATCCAGTGATCCGTCTAGAAGAAGTAACGCGGATGGTCGATGACGGAGTGACCACAACCCTAGACAACGTGCTGAGAGAAATTCGAACGCTCATCACCGGACTCCCGGACGGTAGCCCCCCTATACCACCAACGGAAACGCGCCCACAGGAGACAGGACGCGTGGTTAGCAGGCCAGTACCTACACAGCGACTGCCATGTGGAGTACTATCTATGACAGAAGAAGTGGCAGAAGAGAGACAAGTAGCAACCCCAGCAGTGGGGAAGCAAAAGGCGAAGGAGGGACGTGAGAAGGGGCATAAGGCGGTGGACTCCGAGCTAACGGAGCGAGACGAGGAAGAGGGTGACAGTGATGGGGAAGAGGAGGTAGCTTAAGGGCATCGGGTGGCAAGAAGAACTGCCGGGAAGCAGCAACAAGTTCCTCCATAGTAGCGGAGGAACACAGACGAATGGAACCCTGCTGCACGGGAACTTTATGACCTGGGGCTATCCCACATCTTCATGGGACCAGACAACTAGGATGAGTTGTCAACTTTGACCACAAAATGTGATTTTTTTTGGCTATGGTCCATGACATATGCCTACTTTGGTTGGTCATTGTGCATAGTGGCCACACCGTGCCACTACTTATTGAAGGTCTTTGTACTTTCTAGTTGATAACTAGTATTCTCAAACAATTGTTTCCCCCTCTGACCATTTGTGACTTGTATTATGAGTTGTCAACATTGACCACACAGTGAAATTCTTCGGTCATGGTCAGTGACATATGCCTTCTCTGGTTGGTCATTGTGGATGGTAACCACACCGTGCCACTACTTATTGAAGGTCTTTGTACTTTCTAGTTGATAACTAGTATTCCCAAACCATTGTTTCCCCCTGTGACCATTTGTGAATCATATTATGAGTTGTCAACATTGACCACACAAAGTCAACTTCTTTGGTCATGGTCAGTCACATATGCCTACTTTGGCTGGTCATTGTGCATGGTAGTCACACAATGCCAGTTCGTATTTGTATCATGAGTTGTCAATGTTGATCATGGTCAATGAAATATGCATACTCTGGTCGGTCATTGTGCATGGTAGCCGAACCGTGCCGCTACTTATTGAAGGTCTTTGTACTTGCTTGTCGATAACTAGTATTCCAAATCCATGGTTTCCCCCTCTGACGAGTTGTGACTCGTATTATGAGTTGTCAACGTTGACGACACATGTTAAAATTCTTTGGTCTTGGTCAATGACATATGCCTACTTTGGTTGGTCATTGTGCATGGTAGCTACACCATGCCACTACGTATTGGAGGTCTTTGTAATTGCTAGTTAATAACTAGTAATCTCAAACCATTCTTTCCCCCTTTGACCATTTGTGACTCGTAGTATGAGTTGTCAACGTTGACCACACGTACTTAAATTCTTTGGTCATGGTCAGCGATATATGCCTATTTGGTTGGTCATTGTGCATGGTAGACACACCGTGCCACTACTTATTGAAGGCCTTTGTACTTGCTAGCAGATAGCTAGTATTCCCAAACCATTGTTTTCCCCTCTGCTGATGTGTGACTCGTATTATGATTTGTCAACGCTGACCACCCATAGAGAAATTTCTTGGTCATGGTCACTGACATATGCCTACTTTGGTTGGTCATTGCGCATGATAGCCACACCGTGCCACTACTTATAGAAGGTCGTTTTACTTGATAATCAATGAATAGTATTCCCAAACCTTTATTTCCACCTCTGACCATTTGTGACCTGTATTATGAGTTGTCAACGTTGACCACACATAGTGAAGTTCTTTGGTCATGGTCAGTGACACATGCCTATTTTGGCTGGCCACTGTACACTGTAGCAACAACGTGGCACTACTTATTGAAGGTTTTTGTACTTGCTTATTGACAACTAGTATTCCCAATACAATGTTTCCCCCCCTGACCATTTGTGACTCATATTGTGAGCTGTCAATGTTGACCACACACGGTGAAATTCTTTTGTGATGGTCAGTGAAATATGCCTACTTTGGTTGGCCATTGTGCATGGTAGCCACACCGTGCCACTGCTTATTCAAGGTATTTGTACTTGCTAGTGGATAACTAGTATTCCCAAACCATTGTTTCCCCTCTGACCGATTGTGACTCGCATTATGAGTTGTCAACGTTGACCACACATAGTGAAATTCTCTGGTCATGGTCAGAGACATATGCCTACTTTGGTTGGTCATTGTGCATGGTAGTCACATGGTGCCACTACATATTGAAGGTATTTGTACTTGCTAGTCGATAACTAGTATTTCGAGACCATTGTTTCCCCCTCTGACCATCTGGGACTCGTATTGGGAGTTCTCAATATTGACCACACATAGTGAAATTCTTTGGTCATTGTCAGTGACATATGCCTACTTTGACTGGTCATTGTGCATGGTAGCCACAAGATTCCACTACTTATTGAAGTTCTTTGTACATGCTAGTGAATACCTAGTGTACCCACAACATTGTTCCCCCCTTTGACCATTTGTGACTCGTATTATGAGTTGTGAACGTTCACCACACAGATTGAATATTCTTTGGTCATCGTCAGTGACATATGCCTACTTTGGTTGGTCATTGTGCATGGTAGCCACACCGTGCCACTACTTATTGAAGGTCTTTGTAATTGCTAGTGGATGACTAGTATTCCTAAGCCATTGTTTTCCCCTCTGACCATCTGTGACTCGTTTTACGAGTTGTCAATGTTGACCACACATAATGAAATTCTTTTGTCATGGTCACTTACATATGTCTACTTTGGTTGGTCATTGTGCACGGTAGGCACACCGTGCCAATACTTAACAAAGAACTTTGTACTTGCTAGTTGATAACTAGTACATGAAACTATTGTTTCCCCCTCTCACCATTTGTCACTCCTACAATGAGCTGTCAATATTGACCACACATGGTGCAACTCTTTGGTCATGGTTGGTGATATACGCCTACTTTGGTTGGTCATTGTACATGGTATCCACACCGTGCCACTACTTATTGAAGGTCTTTGTACTTAATAGTCAATAACTAGTATTCCCAAACCATTGTTTCCCCTTCTGACCATTTGTGACTCGTAATATGAGTTGTCAACGTTGACCATACGTAATGAAATTCTTTGGTCATGGTCAGTGACATATACCTACTTTGGTTGGTCATTGCGCGTGGTAGCCACAACGTTCCACTATTTTTTTAGGCCTTTGTACTTGCTAGTCAATCACTAGCATGCTCAAACCATTGTTTTTACCTCTAACCACACCGTGCCACTACTTATTGAAGGTCTTTGTACTTGCTTGTCGATAACTAGTATTCCTGAAGCATTGTTTCCACCTCTGACCATTTGTGACTCGTGTTATGAGTTGTCAACTTTGACCACACATACTGAAATTATTTGAACATGGTTAGTGAAATATGCCTACTTTGGTTGATCATTGTGCATGGTAGCCACACCGTGCCACTATTCATTGAAGGCCTTTGTACTTGCTAGTCAATCACTAGCATTCCGAAACCATTGTTTCCACCTCTGACCATTTGTGACTCGTATTATGAGTTGTCAATGTTGACCACACATGGTGAAATGTTTTCATGATGGTCAGTGACTATATGCGCACTTTAGTTAGTCATTGTGCATGGTAGCCACACCGTGCCACTACTTATTAGATGTCCCAGTACTTGCTAGTCAATAACTAGTATTCTCAAACAATGGTTTCCCTCGCTGACCACTTGTGTCTCGTAGTATTGTGACTCGTATTATGAGCTAACAATAACTAGTATTGTGACTCGTATTATGAGCTGTCAAGGTTGACCACACATGGTGAATTTATTTGCTCATGGTCAGTGACATATGCCTACTTGGTTGGTCAATGTACATGGTAGCCGAACTGTGCCACTACTTATTGAAGGTGTTTCTACTTGCTAGTCAATAACTAGTATTCCCAAACAATGTTTTCCCTCTCTGACCACTTGTGTCTCGTAGTATGAGTTGTCAATGTTGACCACACATAGTGAAAGTCTTTGGTCATGGTTTGTGCTATTTGCCTACTTTGGTTGGTTATTATGCATGGCAGCCACACTGTGCCACTACGTTTTGAAGGTATTTGTACTTGCTAGTCAATAACTAGCATTTCCAGACCATTGTTTCCCCCTTTGACCATTTGTGACTTGTATTATGAGTTGTGAACGTTGACCACACATAGTGAAATTTGTTGGTCATGGTCAGTGACATATGCCTACTTTGGTTTGTCATTGTGCCTTGTAGCCACACCGTGCCACTACGTATTGAAGGTGTTTGTACTTTCTAGGCGATGATTAGTATTCCCAAAACATTGTTCCCCGCTCTGACCATTTGTGACTTGTATTATGATATGTCAACGTTGACCACACATTGTAACATTCTTTCGTCATGGTCAGTTACATATGCGCACTTTGGTTTCACATTGTGCATAGAAGCCACACCGTGCCACTACATTTTGTAGGTCTTTGTACTTGCTAGTCAATAACTAGTATTCCCAGACCATTGTTTCCCCCTCTGCCCATTTGTGACTTGTATTGAGAGTTGTCAATGTTGACCACACATAGTGAAATTCCTTGGTCATTGTCAGTGACATATGCCTACTTTGACTGGTCATTGTGCATGGTATCCACAAGGTACCACTACGTATTGAAGGCCTTTGTACATGATAGTCAATAACTAGTGTACCCATAACATTGTTCCCCCCTTTGAACAGTTTTGACTCATATTATGAGTCAAAACTGGTGAATGTGAGTGTTCACCACACATAATGAATATTCTTTGGTCATGACAGTGACATACTCCTACTTTGGTTGGTCATTGTGCATGGTATCCACACTGTGCCACTACTTATTGAATGTCTTTGTACTTGCTAGTGGATGAATAGTATTCCCAAACCATTGTTTTCCCCTCTGACCATTTGTGACTCGTATTATGAGTTGTCAACGTTGACCACACATAGTGAAATTATTTGGTCATGGTCAGTGGCATATGCCTACTTTGGTTGGTTATTGTGCATGGTATCCACACCGTGCCACTAACTATTCAAGGTCTTTGTACTTGCTACTCGATAACTAGTATTCCCTAACGAGTGTTTCCCCCTCTGACGATTTGTGAATCGTATTGTGAGCTGTCAATGTTGACCACACATAGTGAAATTATTTGGTTATGGTCAGCGACATATGCCTTCTTTTGTTGGTCGTTGTACATGGTAGGCACATCTTGCCACTATTTATTAAGGGTCTTTGTACTTGTTAGTCGATAACTAGTATCCAAAACCATTCTTTCCCCATCTGACCATTTGTGTCCCGTATTCTGAGTTGTCAACATTGACCACACATAGCGAAAGTCTTTCGTCATGGTCAGTGACATATGCCTACTTTGGTTGGTCATTGTGCATGGTAGCCACTACGTGCCACTACTTATTCCTGTTCTTTGTACTTGCTAGTCGATAACTATTATTTTTAAACCATTGTTTAACCCTCTCACCATTAGTGACTCGTATTATGAGTTGTCAACGTCGACCACACATAGTCAAATTATTTGGGCATGGTCACTTCCATACGCCTACTTAGGTTGGTCATTGTGCATGGTAGCCACTCCGTGCCACTACTTAGGTCTTTGTACTTGCTAGTTGATAGCTAGTATTCTCAAACCATTGTTTCCCCCTCTGACCAGTTGTGAATCGTACTATGAGTTGTCAAAATTGAGCACACGTAGTGACATTCTGTGGTCATGGTCAGTGACATATGCCTACCTGTTGGTCATTGTGCATGGTAGCAATACCGAGCTACTACTTATTGAAGGTATTTGTACTTAATAGTCGATAACTAGTATTACCAAAATATTTTTCCCCCCTATGACCATCTTTGACTCGTATTATGAGTTGTCAACATTGACCACACATACTGAAATTCTTTGGTCATGGTCAGTGACATATGCGTGCTTTAGTTGGTGATTGTGCATGGTAGCTACACTGTGCCACTTCTTACTCAAGGTCTTTGTTCTTGCTACTCAATAACTAGCATTGGCCAACGAGTGTTTCCCCCGCTGACCATTTGTGACTCGTATTATGTGCTGTCAGCGTTGACAACACATAGTGAATTTTTTTGGTCATGGTCAGCAACATATGCCTACTGTTTTTGGTCATTGTGCATGGTAGGCACACCGTGCCACTATTTATTGAGGGTCTTTGTACTTGTTAGTGAATATCTAGTATTCCTGAACCTTTTTTCCCCCTTTGAAAATTTGTGTCTCGTGTTTTGAGTTGTCAATGTTGATCACACATAGCGAAAGTCTTTGGTCATGGTTAGTGTTATATGCCTACTTTGGCTGGTCACTGTGCATGGTAGCTACAACGTGCCACCACATATTGAAGGTCTTTGTACTGTTGAATATTTTTGCCCCTTGTTCAAGTCTTGTACGAAGGATCAGGAATGCTCTGCCCCTTGTGGAGGTATGACCCCTGGATTTGTTGTAGGGTGACTCAACTATGCTCTGTCTCGTGTGAGATATGACCTGTGAGTACACCATGTAGGTGAGTGGTTAACTTGGCCATTTTGTTGATTTGGCCAAGTGAGAGGTCATGAGTTCGATTCTGGCTCCATGCACATCTTGGTTGTTTTGGAAGCTTCCAAGAAAGAAAGTCCGTTGCTTCTGGGAAGCAACACGGCTGATCAGTCACCTTGGCACAAGGATGCTTATGTGTCAAGCCCACAGCGCAAGTCTCTTGGTGATGTGGCAGGGTCA
>SZWC01017400.1:34870-51672 GCA_023375785.1 Penium margaritaceum
CACGCACACACACACACACACACACACACACACACACACACACACACATACACACACACACAAGGAGGAGAGGAAATCCCGTCCGCCTCCTCCCCTCCACACAAAACATATCATCTGAGGGACTCCCGTCCCTCAAATGATATGTTTTTGCACTTTTGCACAAAAAATCTCCCATTTTGAACCCGGTTGGTTCTACAACAATCCGAGAGAAGGTCATTTGATTGGTTTCCATTGTGGATGCCATAAACACCAATTTGAAGCTCAGACCAAGCTCAAAATCTGTCCAATAAAGAAAAACTCTTAGTGTCACTACCACAAGGGGCGAGGACGATCTCCTCGACAAAACCTGGAATTGACCGTGTCGGTCATGGGGTTTCCACCGTAGTGTGGTAAGAAGCTCTGATTGAGCTCTATAATATTTTTGACTTTATGAAATATTCTAAAAAAATCCATTTCTCTGTGAATGGAGAAAAGGTAAAATCGATCATTTTCCCAGCAGACCATGAGGTGCCATTTTCAAAGGAACAAGTTGTTCCATGCAATGGAACTGGAATTTGGAATGCAGCATATAGAAGTTTCTTCACAGCAAGAAATTAAGCACCAATTGTGTGTAATTTATTTTTTATCAACCTCAGATAATGGGGTTTTTAATGGAAAAAGAGACCCCAAATGGGTGACCGCTAAAAATCCAAGACATGGCTCAATGCAGGTTGTTCATGCGCCAAACAAAATTGTTTATACGAAACAACCACTGTAGCATGCACTGCATTTGTACACAACAACGGTGATGTGAATCAAGACAAATTCTTTATTGAAATAAACAAAGGCACAGAATGTGCTACGGCCACTCACCAACTCATCTAAATATCTCAACAATGTAAAATGTGCGAGCTGCACAAAATGAGTGCCGATTGTACGTTTATACGGGCGTCAACCATATCATCGATATAAGTGCCTATTGCACTATGGACAACAGGACAAGTGCTGCTTGCAAAAGAGATGTCGGTGTCAAACACACCAGTGAAAAAGTGCCAGTTGCACTTAAACGACGGATGCCGGACGCATCCATGATGCTAGTGCCAAACACACTATCCATGATCTACAGAAGCATGACCAAAACAAATGCAGATTGTGTATCCACGTGGATGTCAATTACACCAAGAATGTTGGATAAGTCATCTGTGAATGAATGTCGACATAACAAGAACGTGAGTGCTGATTGCACTCAAAACACAAACGTGATGGTGGAAATCCACGCGTGATGGTCGATTGACAAGTGGCGGTTGCACCCGGGATATGACCAACATGGAGTGCTGAACGCACAAATACCATGATGTTCAATGCATGGCTGATGAGTGTATTGGTTAAATTGTTGACACGAGTGCCGAATGCACCATTGTCATAATTGCCGATTGAAAAAAGCTGTGGGTTACACTTTTGTCATGGGTGCCAAATGCACCACTCATGCGAGTGCCGAACGCACTATGGCCATGAGTTCTGGTTGGACTAGCCATGCTAGTCTTGATGGTACAACACATGTGATAAGATGCCGCTTACACCAATAACATGGATACCGATCGCATCCCATTGTATCAAGTAGAAAAAACCAGGCAATCGTTGCCTCATGCTAGCTTGTGATAGATCACCAAACAAAAGCATACGATCTATGCGCGAAGTGGTTCTTTGCAAGGATGTCAAGCGCGTTACTTGAAGCGCCGAAAACACGCTTTATGACGTTTATAAGATATCTCAACGACGATGAGGATGGTCATACTGTCAAATTCTTCAACTAGAGAATGACAGGCATGTCCGTAAACAATCATGGAAGGCTGTGAAGGTCAGATGTATGCCTGAACGGCGTAACAATAACACAGTGATCTCGATCGTCATTGCCAATGGCAACCATTTGAAGTTAAAAACTTCACCCTACTGATGGCAGTATGGAAAGGTACTTCTTAAAGAAGTACAAACAAAATCTTGATGCGTGAACTGATATCGGTGACATGAGTTCATCCATGGTTCTGTGAAAATTCTATTTTAGAGAAATGGACGATACTCCTTTTCTACTAATGGAGTTCTAGAGTACTATGATGATCGCATAGTTTTCCAGGGACCAACAACAACATAATTGGGATCAAGTCCATATCTAGGTTTTTTTTTCAAAGCTTATGACCGTGGAGATGATCTATAAGCCAATAGCTTTAAGCTAACAGCTTGTTAGCACCTACATCTTGGTGGTCCAACGGACCACATACCGAGTCATAATCAACATTGAAATAAGATAACAACCAGTGTGTCATAATTAAATGTTGATGTAAAAGGACCCTTTAAGATGGCCCTTGAGAAATGATAATTCTCATCTTTTTCTTCCGATGTTTTAAGAAACGCCTCAAAGTTGATGGTATCGTTACAAGGAACACTAGTCGTGTATGTCACGCTCATCAAACATCTTGCCGATGGATTTCCATCATGCCAAAGATATGGAATAGCTCTGCCTATGCGATATCGATGTGAAAAAGAAGAATCCAACATCCGATTTGTTGGAACAAAACCAATCTGTGAGAGAGACCATAACGACTACGGTGTAGTTGAACCATGCTTCACTTATCCGAAAGGTCATGGTGAAGAGATTGAAGTCCCTTGGTTTTGAAGATGGTTTAATTGATGTAGGTTGCCGAATGCAAGTACTATACATTTTTGCATGTTGCTGCGGTGATATCAAGGATTGTGGTGGCTTGTCAGATGTATTCAATGAGGGCGATATCCTCTACAAGTGCCTCGGACAAGGCATATAAAAATATTCTATTGAGTAAAAGTATCAAATGTAAACAGTAGAAGAAATTGAAGTAGTACAGATTGTTGTAACTTGGCAAACACAATCTATTGATGGGCTCTTGAATGGAACCCTTGGATACGATTAGATAATGAAAAATAATGATAATGATACTAGTTGTTCTAGGACCACCGGATGTAATTTGGAAATGTTCGATCACAATCACATGGAATTGACACCCAAAAGGTGTTCTTCCAACTTGTACCGCAATGATCGTGATCATGGTACACACGTTTGGTGAATACCATACGATGAATAATTTGTTCGTGGATAGAATCCATGGTCTTTGAGGTTGGTTATCGCAGATAACCTAGTTAAAAAACGGTATGCTTTTGACAGGGACGTGAGCGGCAGCCTACGGTATCCATTTCAGACAGAAATGAGGGGATGATGGTTGAGACCAAGATCATCTAGGCCGGAGCATTGTCATGTGTAATGATGGACTTTGACGATAATTGCGTATGCCAGACGACCAATGCCACCTCCTTCAAAGATGAGTGTAATCTTTGAGCGGAAAACAGGTGTGCTCAGTAACCATGTCTTAGGATCTTGGTGCCTCCCAACCCTAAGAAAAAGCTAGTATGCAAGATGCATGGGCTTAGTGGAAGAGATATAGTAGACCTACGCGTGGTGATGAACGCGTGGTTGCAAACCAAGAGGACTGATGTTCGGATCTTGGATTGCACGTACTGACAATGTTGTGGGGAGGTACCACCTTAGCAACAACCCCTTGGAAGAGATCATGTCTGAACGACATGGGAAATGTTGTGTGGACCTGGACAGTTTTTGCAGGGATGCCAGGTTAATAGATCGCAGGGACGCTCCTTACAACGGGGCAGGAGGCGTCACCACAACAGCCTGCTGAACACGTACCACACACAATATGGAAAAATTCATCCTATGTACTGTCTTTCAAACTGGTATGACATTGTTGACAATTTACGTCCCAAAAGGGATTGACTATGCCATCGATACACACGTATGATGAGTCTTCGGTGAAAAATCACTAACAATTGTGAAGAACGTAGAAGGACTGTACGCGTCTCATCTTGGCAAGCGCCAAAGGATCACACAATCAACACAAGATGCTGTACGCAAATTAATATAATCACAAAAACCACAAGTGTGTGGTTGATTGTGCGTAAACGTGACGCAACCGTATTACGGATGACAAGAGTTTACACGTGTGATCTTGTTTTTGTATCATGACGTACGCGATGATCAACCCTCCGTGAGCAAAGACAAACCGGGCCGGTTCGAAGAAAAGGGGGAAGAATGTAGAATACGAGCCATTTTTAGGATTATAGATGGCGTTTGAATATAGTTTCTGAGTTTTGGGGGCTCGAGACTAATATCTTGTCGATTCGTGGACCGAAACATAATCTCGGGCTAGAGTCTAGTTCGACTCTAGCCCAGAATCAGTCCACATACCAGATTTAAGGCCAGAGGAGTGCCGCAATGGAATATCCACTGCATCACTCCTCCTCTACTCTAGTTGGTCGCTAGAGTCATATTTCCACGTGGTTGTGGCATGTGGAATACTAGGGTTTCTAGGTTGCATGTTTGCAAACATGCCCTATGACGACTGTGTCCGTTTTTCTGTGATGTGTCTGAGCCAAAATGGTTGATGCGGCCAGTCACTCGGCCACTTTAGAATGACTAATCTGAGGGCTTCCGTTTTGGTCCTATAGTTAGTCGCAAAGCAGCCCACGGCTGATACAGTCATCATCTGTGACATATTCCTACTCTGGTTGGTCATTCTGCATGGTACCCATACTGTGTCACTATTTATTGAAGGTCTTTGTACTTCCTAGTTGATAGCTAACATTCCCAAACCATTGTTTGAACCTCTCACCATTTCTGAATCGTATTATGAGTTGTCAACGTTCACCACATATAGTGAAATTCTTTGGTCATAGTCAGCGACATATGTGTACTTTGGTTGGTCATTGTGCATGGTAGCCAGACAGTGCCACTACTTATTGAAAATCTTTGTACTTGATAGTTGATAACTAGTATTCCAAAACCATTGTTTCCCCCTCTGACCATTTGTGACTCGTATTATGAATTGGTAACGTTGACCACACATACTGGATTTCTTTGGTCATGGTCAGTGACATATGCCTACTTTGGTTGGTCATTGTGCATGGTAGCCACACCATGCCACTACTTATTAAAGGTCTTTGTACTTGATAGTCGATACCTAGTATTCCCAAACCATTTTTCCTCCCTCTAACCATCTGTGACTCATATTATGTGTTGTCAATGTTGACCACATATAGTGAAATTCTTTGGTCATGATCAGTGACACATGCATACTTTGGTTGGTCATTTTGCATGGAATCCACACCTTGCCACTACTTATTGAAGGTTTTGGTACTTTTCAGACGATAACTAGTATTCACAAACCATTCTTCCCCATCTGACCATTGTGACTCGTATTATGAGTTGTCGACGTTGACCAAACATAGCGAGATTCTTTAGTCATGGTCAGTGACATATGCCTACTTAGGTTGGTCATTATCCATGGCAGCCACACCGTGCGATTACTTATTGAAGTTCTTTGTACTTGTTACTTGATCACTAGTGTTCCCAAACCATTTTTTCCCCTCTGACCATTTGTGAATCGTGGTATGGGTTGTCAAAATTCACCACACATAGTGAAATTCTTTGGTCATGGTTAGTGGCATGTGCCTATTTTCGTTGGTCGTTGTGCACGGTAGCCACACCGTGCCTTAACTGACTGAAGAACTTTGTACTGGCTAGTTGAGAAATAGTTTTCCGAGACCATTGTTTTCCCCTCTGACCATTTATGGCTCATATTATGAGTTGTCAATGATGACCACACATTGTCATTTTCTTTGGTCATAGTCGGTAACATATGCCTACTTTGGTTTGTCATTGTGCATGGTAGCCACACCGTGCCACTGTTCATTGAAGGTTTTTGTACTCGCTAGTGGATAACTAGTATTGAAAAACCATTGATTCCCCCCTCTGACCATTTGTGACTCGTATTATGAGTTTTCATCATTGGCCACACATGGTGAAATTCTTTGGTCATGTTCGGTGACATATGCCTACTTTGGTTGGTCATTGTGCATGATAGCAACACCGTGCCAATAATTATTGAAGGTCTTTGTACTTTCTAGTCAATAACTAGTATTTCCGAACCATTGTTCCCCCTCTTGCCATTTGTGACTCGTATTATGAGTAGTAAACGTTGAAAACACATAGTGAAATTGTTTGGTCATGGTCAGTGATATGTGCCTTCTTTGGTTGGTCATTGTGCAAGGTAGCCACACTAATTGAAGGTGTTTGTATTTGCTATTCGATAACTAGTATTCCAAAACCATTGTGTCCACTCCGACCATTTGTGACTCTTATTACGAGTTGTCAATGTTGACCACACAATGAAATTCTTCTGTCATGGTCAGTGACATATGCCTACTTTTGTTGGTCATTGTGCATGTTAGCCATCCTGTGCCACTACTGATAGAAGGTCTTTGTACTTGATAGTCTTTAACAATTATTCCCAAACCAATGCTTTTCCCTCTGACCATTTTGTACTCGTATTATGAGTTGACAACGTTGACCACACATAGTGAAATTCTTTGGTCATGGTCTGTGACATATGCCTACTTTGGTTGGTCATTGTGCATGGTACCCACACCGTGTCACTATTTATTGAAGGTCTTTGTATATGCTAGTTGATAGCCAGTATTCCCAAACTATTGTTTCAACCTCTCACCATTTCTGACGCGTATTATGAGTTGTAAACGTTCACCACACATAGTGAAATGCTTTGGTCATGGTCATGGACATATCCGTACATTGGTTGGTCACTGTGCATGGTAGCCACACCGTGCAACTAATTATTGAAGGTCTTTGTACTTGATATTTGATAACTAGTATTCCCAAACCATTTTCCCCCCTTCGACCATTTATGACTTGTATTATGAGTTGTTAACGCTGACCACACATAGTGAAATTCTTTGGTCATAGTCAGTGACCTATGCCTATTTTGGTCGGTCATTGTGCATGGTAGCCACACCGTGCTACGACTTATTGAAGGTCTTTGTACTTGATAGTCAATAACTAGTATTCACAAACCATTCTTCCTCCCTCTGACCATTTGTGCCTCGTATTATGAGTTGTCGATGTTAACCACACATAATGAAGTTCTTTGGTCATGGTCAGTGACACATGCATACTTTGGTTGGTCATTGTGCATGGTATCCATACCTTGTCACTACTTATTGAAGGTCTTGGTAATTTATTGTCGATAACTAGTATTTCCAAACCATTCTCCCCTGTCTTACCATTGTGACTCGTAATATGAGTTGTAAACGTTGACCACACATAGTGAGATTCTTTACTCATGGTCAGTGACATATGCCTACTTAGGTTGGTCATTATGCATGGTAGCCACACCGTGCCACTACTTATTCAAGGTCTTTGAACTTGCTAGTCCATCACTAGTGTTCCCAAACCCTTTTTTCTCCCCTCTAACTATTTGTGACTCATGGTATGAGTTGTCAACATTGATCACACATAGTGAAATTCTTTGGTCATGGTCAGTGACATATGCCTGATTTCGTTGGTCATTGTGCATGGTAGCCACACGGTGCCAGAACTTATTGAAGATCTTTGTACTGGCTATTCGAAAAAGAGTATTCCCAAACCCTTTTTTTCCCCTTTGACCATTTATGGCTCGTATTATGAGTTGTCAACGATGACCACACATTGTGAGATTCTTTGGTCATGGTCAGTGACATATGCGTACTTTGGTTTTTCATTGTGCATTGTAGCCACACTCTGCCACTGTTTATTCAAGGTGTTTGTACTTGCTAGTGGATAACTTGTTTTCCAAAACCATTGTTTTCCCCTCTGAACATTTGTGTCTCGTATCGTGAGTTTTCAACATTGGTCACACATGGTCAACTTCTTTGGTCATTTTCAGTGACATCTGTCTACTTTGGTTGGTTATTGTGCATGATAGGCACACCGTGTCAATACTTATTGAAAGTCTTTGTACTTTCTAGTCGAGAACTAGTATTCTATAATTATTGTTCCCCACTCTCACCATTTCCGACTCGTATTATGAGTTTTCAATGTTGACCACACAATGAAACTCTTTGGTCATGGTCACTGACATATGCCTACTTTGGTTGGTCACTGGACATGGTAGCCACCCTGAGAAACTACGTATTGAAGGTCTTTGTACTTGATAGCCTTTAACTAGTATTCCCAAACCAATGCTTTCCCCTCAGACCAATTGTCACTAGTATTATGAGTTGTCAACGTTGACCACACATAGTGAACTTCTTTGGTCATGTTCTGTGACATATGCTTACTTTGGTTGGTCATTGTGCATGGTAGCAACACGTGCCACTACTTATTGAAGGGCTTTGTGCTTGCTAATTAATAAATAGTAATCCCAAACCATAGTTTCCCCCCCTGACTATTTGTGACTCGTATTATGAGTTGACCACACATAGTGAAATGTTTGGTCATGGTCAGTGACATATGCCTATTGTGCATGGTAACCACACCGTGCCACTACTTATTAAAGTTCTTTGTACTTGGTAGTCGATAACTAATATTCCCAAACCATTGTTCCTCCCTCTGGTCATTTGTGACTCGTATCATGAGTTTACAATATTGACCACACATAGTCAAATTCTTTGGTTATGGTCAGTGACATATGCATGCTTGGTTGGTCATTGTGCATGGTATCCACACCTTGCCACTACTTATTGAAGGTCTTGGTACCTGCTGGTAAATAACTAGTATTCCAGAACCATTCTTTCCCCCTTTGACCATTTGTGACTCATAATATGAGTTGCCAACGTTGACCACACATAGTGAAATTCTTGTTGAAGATTTGTCCCTCTGCATTCCTAAGTGCGGCGTCGGGAGGAGCCTGCGATCCGCAAGAGAAAGGAAAAACCATGCAGTTGGATGTAGAGGCTCGAGGATTATTTGGATACTGAAATGGAGGATTTTCCCTGAAAGTGGACGAGTCAGTGAATCTGGTGGAAGTTGTTTGACCAGAATCGGATAAGTAACGAGGGAGATATGGGCTTCCAATGTTGGGGTGTGCGCGGCGGCTCTGGGAAATGGCCGCGGTTCGACTGGCAGTGAATAAATGACCAGAACGAGAAACACAATTCCCTTCGGGGATTTTTCTCTGGAAGGCTTCCGAGGCGTCCGGTTGATGATTTGCAGGATGTAGATAGTGCAGTTTGTTACTGAGGGACTTTGTCAAAATCCTGGATCGGAGGCCGAAACTCAGTAGTACAGTTTGTTACTCGGGGACTAGGTCAACATTCCGACTGCAGGTCCGCGAACAGGTTTCGAACCAAATCAATCTCCATCACCAAACTCGATAATTAACTCATGAAAACAGATCACAAAGGCGCAAGGGGCACCACCACTACGTGTAGGGATATTTGCGCCTCCGGAATGACATTTTTCATGGGTCTTTGATGTGTGGGGGTGCCTGGGCGGGTGACGAGGTGCGCGCCGCCGACTGAGCAGCTGGTTTGGGGTGCTGCACTATGGTGATCCAAATTGCGCACAATTGGTGCGTTAGAGAGCTCAAATTTAGTTCTACAAATGTTTAGATCATGTCCATGGCCTAAAACCAATGCAAAATCGTGTTATTCCTTTCGCAAATGTGACTGTCTCTCAACTGTCTTCCACTCCCAGAAACATAGCGTGAGATGACCTGAAAGCTCACGCTTTAGACTCAGAACCCACGCCAAAACAGAGAAAGCCGTGAACACCAAGTGCAGACCCGTCGGGGCACGTTGGAACTGCCTCCTTCTAGGGGCCGGTTACTGAAAATTCTTTGGTCATGGTCAATGACATATCCCTACTTTGGTTGCTTATTATGCATGGTAGCCACACTGTGCCACTACGTATTGAAAGTATTTGTAGTTGCTAGTCAATTACTAGTATTACCAAACCATTATTTTCCCTTCAGACCATTGATGAATCGTGTTATGAGTTGTCAACATTGACCACACATAGTGAAATTCTTTGTTCATGGTCAGTGACATCTGCCTACTTTAGTTGCTCATTGTGCATGGTAGCCACATTGTGCCACTACTTATTGAAGGTCTTTGTGCTTGCTAGTCAATAACTAGTATTCCCAAAACCATTGTTTCCCCCTCTCACCATTTGTGACTCGTATTATGAGTTGTCAAAGTTGACCACACGTAGTGCAATTCTTTGGTCATGGTCAGTGACATATGCCTACCTTGGCTGGTCATTGTGCATGGTAGCCACACAGTGACACTACTTATTGAAGGTTGTTGTAGTTTCTTGTCGATAACTAGTACTCCTAAACCAATGTTTCCCCCTTTGACCGTTTGTGACTTGTATTGCTAGTTGTCAGTGTTGACCACACATAGTGAAATGCTTTGGTCATGGTCAGTAACACATGCCTAATTTGGTTGGTCATTGTGCATGGTAGCCACACTGTGCCAATGCTTATTGAAGGTCTTTGTACTTGCTAGTCGATAACTAGTATTCCCAAACCATTGTTTCTTCCTCTGACCATTTTTGAATCGCATTATGAGTTTTTATTATTGACCACATGTAGTCAAACTATTTGGTTATGGTCAGTGACTTATGCATACTTTGGTTGTTCATTGTGCATGGTATCCACACCGTGCCACTACCTATTGAAGGTCTTCATACTTGCTAGTCGATAACTAGTATTCCCAAACCATTCTTTCACCCTCTGACCTTTTTTGACTCATTTTATGAGTTGTCAACGTTGACTAGACATAGTGAAATTCTTTGGTCATTCTTACAAGCCTGACGCCTGTGCTAACAAGCATGATGCCTATACTTACAAGCAAAATGCCTATGCTTACAAGCATGACGCATATGCTTACCAGCATGACGTCTATGCTTACAAGCACGATGCTTTTGCTTACCAGAAAGACACCTATATTTACAAGCTTGGTGCCTATGCTTATAGGTAAGACGCATATGTTTACAAGCATGACGACTTTGCTTCTAATCATGCCGCCTTTGCTTACAAGTACGACACATATGGTTACAAACATGACGCCTTTGCTTACAAGCATACGCCTATGATTACAAGCATGATGTCTTTGCTTACAAGCATGACGCCTTTGCTTACAAGCATGACACCTTTGCTTACAATCATGACGTGTTTGCTTACAAGCACGAAGCCTATGCTTTCAAGCATGACACCTGTGCTTATAATCATGACGTCTTTGCTTACAAGCACAACGCCTATGCTTACAAGTTTGACGCCTTTGCTTACAAGAATGGCACCTATGTTTACAAGCATAACGCCTTTGCATATAATCATAATGCCTTTGCTTACAAGCAAGACGCCTATGATTACAAGCGTGATGCCTTTGCGTACAAGCATGATGCATATGCTTACAAGCATGAAGCCTACGCTTACAAGCACGACGCATATGCTTACCAGCATGACACCTATGCTTACAAGCATGACTCCTTTGGTTACCAGCACGACGCCTATGCTTATAAGCACGACACCTATACTTACAAGCACCACGCCTATGCTTACAAGCATGACATCTTTTCTTACAATCATGACGCCTTTACTTACAAGCATGACACATATGCTTACGAGCATGATGCCTATGCTTACAAGCATGACACCTATGTGTACAAGCATGGCGCCTATGATTAAAAGCATTACGCCTATGCTTACAAGCATGATGCCTTTGCTTACAAGCACGACGCCTATGCTTATAAGCATGACGCTTGTGCTTACAAGAATGATGCCTTTGCCTACAAGTATGATGCCTTCGCTTACAAGCCTGACGCCTTTGCTTACAAGCACGACGCCTATGCTTACAAGCATGACGCATTTGCTTACCAGCATGGCACCTATGCTTACAAGCACGACGCCTATGCTTACAAGCATGACGACTTTTCTTTCAAGCATGATTCATATGCTTACAAGAATATCGCCTATGCTTACAAGCATGACACCTTTGCTTTAAATAATGACAACTTTGCTTACAAGCCTGACACCTGTGCTTACAAGCCTGACGTCAATGCTTACAAGCATGATGCCTATGCTTACAAGCCTGACGTCTATGCTTACAATCATGACACCTTTTCTTACAAGCCTGAAGCATATGCGTACAAGCATGACACCTTTTCTTTCAATCATGCTGCCTTGCTTACAAGCACGACACCTATGCTTACAAGCATGACACCTATGCTTATAAGCATGATGCCTATGCTTACCATCATGACGCTTATGCTTACAAGCATGATGCCTTTGTTTACAAGCATGACGCCTTTGCTTACAAGCATTTCGCCTATGCTTACAAGCATGATGCCTTTGCTTACAAGCACGACACCTATGCTTAGAAGCATGATGCATTGCCAGGAATTGCTAGGCATTGGCAGGAATTCCCAGGCATTGCCTAGGTTTTTCCAGGCATTGCCGAGGCATTGCCGGGCATTGCCAAGCATTTCATAGGCATTGCCAGATCTTTCTCAGGCATTACCAGACATTAACAAGCATTGCCATGTGTTTAAAGACATTGCTAGGCATTGTCCAGACATTGCCAGGCATTGCCCAGGGAATGCCAAGCATTGCCCAGGCATTGCCATGCATTGCCAGCCATTTCCTGGCATTACCCAGGCATTACCCAGGTATTACCCAGGCATTTCCGGGCATGTCCAGGCATTTCCAGGCATCTTCCAGGCATGATTAGGTATTTCTCGGCATTGCTACCCATTTCCAGGCATTGCCCAAGCATTGCTAGGCATTCTCCAGGCATTAACAGGCATTGCCCAGGCATTGCTAGGCATTTCCAGGAATTGCACAGGCATTGCCCAGGCCCTTCCCAGGCATTTCCAGGCATTGCCCAGGTAATGCCAGATATTGCCCAGGCATTGCAAGGCATTGCTCGGTGTTGCCCATGCATTACCAGGAATTGCTAGGTATTTCCCAGGCATTGCCCAGGCATTACCACGTATTGCCAGGCATTTATAGACATTGCCAAACATTGCCAACCATTGCCAGACATTGCTAGTTATTGTCTAGGCATTGCCAAGCATTGCCAGGATTTGCCCTGGAATTGCCATGCATTACCCAGGCCTTGCCATGGATTGCCAGGCATTGCAAGGCATTGCCAAGCATTCCCACAAATTTCCAGGCATTGGCAAGTATTACCTAGGCATTGCCAGGCATTTCCACGCATTTCCATGTATTGCCTAGGCACTACAATGCATTGCCCAGACACTGCCAGGCATTGCGCAGACATTGCACGGCATTGTCCAAGAATTGCCAAGCATCCCTAGGTATTGCCAGGCATTTCTAGGTACTGTCCAAGAATTTCCAGGCATTGCATGGGCATTGCCAGGTGTTGCAAGGTATTTCTAGGTATTGCCCATGCATTGCCAGGCATTTCCTGGCATTGCCAGGCATTTCGAGGCATTGCCAAAAATTGTGAAGGTATTGCCAGGCATTGCCCAGGCGTTGCCACGTATTTCCAGGCATTGTCCAGGCATTGACAGGAATTGACTGGCATTGCCAGGCAATGCCTAGACATTGCCTAGGCATTGCTAGGCATGGCCGAGGCATTGCCGGGTACTGCCAGACATTGTGTGGGCATCGTCAAAGCATTGCCAAGGCCTTTCCTGGAATTTCCTACACATTACCAGGCATTACCAGGCATTACCAGGCATTTCCAGGCATTTCCAGGCATTGTCAAGTATTGCCTAGGCATTGCCACGCATTGCCATACATTTCCATGTATTGCCTAGGCACTGCAATACATTGCCCAGACATTGCAAGGCATTGTCCAGGCATTTCGAGGCATTGTCCAAGCATTGCCAGGCATTGCTAGGCCTTGCCAGGCATTTCCAAGTATTGCCCAAGCATTGCTAGGCATTGCCCAGGAATTCCAAGGCATTGCAAGGAATTTTCAGGCATTTCCCAGGCATTCCCAGGCATTATGGAGCCATTGCCGGGAATTTCCAGGCATTGCGAGGCATTTCCCGAGTACTGCCAGGCATTGCCCGGGTATTGCCAGGCATTGCCCAGGCATTGCCCAGGCATTGCCAGGCATTACCAGGCATTGCCCAGGCATTGCCAGGCACTGCCACGCATTGCCTTGGCATTTGCAGGCATTGCCCAGGCATTGCAAGGCATTGCCCAGGCATTACCCAGGCATTGCCAGGCACTATCAAGGCATTGCCAAGCATTGCCAAGCATCGCCAAACATTGCAAGGCACTGCCCAGGCATTTTCCACGCATTACCATGCATTGTTTAGGCATTTCCAGGCATTTTCCAGGCATTGCCAGGGATTGCCATGTGTTGCACATGCACTGTCATTCATTGCCAAGAATTTGAAGGCATTGCAAGGTATTGTCAAGGTATGACCAGGCATTGCCAGGCATTGCCCAAGCATTGCCAGGCATTGCCTAGGCATTGCTTGGAATTACCTAGGAATGTTCAGTCATTGCCCTGGAATTTCCATGCATCTATGCACTGCCTAGTCATTGCCCCGCATTGCCAGGCATCCCCAGGCATTGCCTAGGCATTACCAGGCATTGCCCAAGAATTTCCCAGGCAGTACCAGGCATTTCCAGGCATTGCCCAAGCATTGCCAGGTATTGCCCAGACATTTCCAGGCATTGCCAAGCATTGCCCAGGCAATGCAAGGCATTGCCACGTATTGCCAGGCATTGTCAGGCATTGCTAGGAATTGCTAGGGATAGCCCAGGTATTGGCAGGCATTGCTCAGGCATTGCCAGGCATTGCCAGGCATTGCCAGGCATTGCCAAGCATTTCCTAGGCATTGCCAAGCATTGCAAAGCATTACCAGGCATTGTCAGCCATTTCCATGCATTGCCAAGCATTGCGAAGGCATTGCTTGGCATTGCCTACGCATTGCAGGCATTGAGAAGACATTGACAGGCATTCCCAGGCATTGCCAGGCATTGCCAAGAATTGCCATGCATTGCCAGATATTGCCACAAATTTCTAGGCATTGCCTAGGCATTGCAATGGATTGCCAAGGCATTTTCCAAGCATTGCCACACATCGCTAGGCTTTGCAAGGCATTGCCCAAGAATTGCCAGGCATTGCCCAGGCATTGTCAGGCATTACCTAGGCATTGCGAGGCATTGCCAGGAATTTCGAGGCATTGCTAGTTGATAAATAATATTCTCAAACAATTGTTTCCTCCTCAAACCATTTGTGACTTGTAAAATGAGTTTTCAACGTTGACCACACATAGTGAAATTCTTTGGTCATGGTCAGTGACATATGCCTTCTTTGGTTGGTCATTGTGGATGGTAGCCACACCGTGCCACTACTTATTGAAGGCCTTTGTACTTGCTAGTTGATAACTAGCATTCCCAAACCATTGTTTCCCCCTCTGACCATCTGTGACTTATATTATGAGTTGTCAACGTTGACCATATATAGTGAATTTCTTTGGTCATGGTTAGTGACATGTGCCTACTTTGGCTGGTCATTGTGCATGGTAGTCACACATTGCCACTTCGTATTGAAGTTATATGTAATTGCTTGTCGACAACTAGTACCGTAGTGGCACTTAAATTCACCGAGATTTTAGACACCTTTTTTGTGATTTTTATATTCACCCAAAATCGGGTCCTTTTGTGTTTCTATAGGCGTCGCCCAAACCAGGGACCCAAAAAAAAATACGATACTCATATTCGCCCATCATTCTACCCAGGACACTTGGAATCGCGCATCTCGCAGTTCGAAGTTTGAGTGTTTGAGTTGCGGGTACGCGGGCAACCGTTTGATGATCCCAGAAGCGATGCGGCACGCCCTCCCGTGTCGCACCTTCCAAGTGAAATCTCCGTCGGGTACAACCGTCAGCCACTCGTCCTCAACTCCCTACCACCATGAAGACTCTACTCAATTTCCGCATGAAGCGACTTTCTGCTGAGGAGGCTGCCATAGAACGTGACCGCCAGTTTGACCTGCACAAGGTGAAACACCCGACTCCATGCAAGCTGCCCCCCAAGCGTCATCCGGGACGCCCGCCAAAGAAGCTTGAGCTCATCACGCTTGCCCCTGTGGAGGTTGCAAGCGTCCCGGAAATGGCCAGCGTGACAACACGTGCGCGTCTCACGTCCGTCGCCCCGACCACGGCCACCGTGACAACGGATGGCGGACGACCTGAAGATGTTTCCCGGTTAGAAGCTGATGCACCACCTCCTCGAAGTGCACCGAATGGCGGACGCACCACCACACGTGGCGAGTACGTAAAATGGCTAGGAGATGGCCACCTTCCACGAATCCATGATGCCATGGTGGCCAGTGGAACTGCCTACGCCGCTGTGAAGCTGCTGAGGAAACTCTATCGCGAGGACGGTGGTCGGTGCATGTACGACCAACTCAACCCATCTATGGTTCATGGTTGGTACGAACCTTCATCTTGCATACTCCTTGACAAGTTCCGTGCTTTTTTGCCACTAACCGAGGACATTAAAATCCAAGGTCCAACATCCAGACGCACGCATGGCAACCGTGGTTGCCAGGCGTTTCTTGATCGCCATGAAGGTTTTGAATAATACATCCGTGAAACGATCAATGACATGTTCAAGGCAGGTACAATCATCAACAGCACCAACTTGCGTGGTGTCCTCCAAGGCTTGACGGCGGACAGGTTTCCTGAAGAACTCCCCGCCAATGAAGGGCAAATGAAGTTCTCCCATGCATGGATCCGCAGGTTTGTGTGCGAGCGCATGAGGTGGTCCTATCGCTGTGGTGCAAAGGTGGCACAGAATCTTCCCTCCAATTGGGAAGAGCAAGTGCTCGCCATGGACAAGCGCATGGCGGCACTCATGCTCATGAACGGCGTTGACCCCGCATTCGTTGTCAACGGAGACCACACGGGGATCTCCATTGTCCCGACCAATAAGTTTGTTTTCCGTCCGCATCGTCATCGT